>JACCGJ010007266.1:0-21895 GCA_013407085.1 Atriophallophorus winterbourni
GCAGTTCCGCCGGGCTCGGGGAGCCACTCGTGCATGCCAAAAGCTGAACTTTGTTGTCAGAGGCTATTTGAGACGCGTGCCATATGAGAGCATTTTATAAACAGTGGGAGCTTATCCCCACTGCCACTCCGGCTATGACAACCTTTGGAACCAATCTCAGTAAGACAAAATATTAGGTCTGTTTATGCAAAAGCACAAAACCCGACTCTTTTTTAGTCGAAACAATTGTTGCTCACCCTAAAACTATAGCGAATCGTTCACTGTAGCTGTATTGATGGTTGTTAATGAAACCTGCATTACCAGAGCTTCTCGATAGCTGCACCTGATAGTTTTGTTTCATTTACTTTGCACAAACCCTATTTGTTCCATATTTCGTATATTTTTGACAAAGTTTTCTTCGTATTCACGTTACTTCAGCTTGGCGTTTTGCTTACCTTTTTTCTAGATCGAATAGTTTGAAATCCATCGCTTTCGTTTCGATCAACCCACAATATAACGAAACGCACAACCTAATTACCGTTATTGGTACCCAGAAATCGGATGGGAATTTGACAAAAGTGAACTTCCTTGTACCATCGAATGCTCCGAATGGAATGAAGCTAATGGAAAGTGTTTCAGTTCGCAAACCTTCGACTTGGGCAACAAAGGACAACAGGTGAGTGAGATCTGTTATACTAATTGGGTGAAACTACCGCCTATCAGCTGAGTGCGCTCAGAGCGAGATTTCTCCGTCAAATTGGACTGTTTAGTCATTTGACTCGCTGTACAGCATGAAACCGGCATGCGTTTGTGATGTGCAGCTATGGACGGCGACAATGTAGTGCCCATGGGTTGGTGAACTGTCAGAGCAGTTAGCTTCACTCAAACACTGTCTCCCAATTGTTCAAATTATACTTTTGGCGTTGAAGGAGTGAAGTGTTGTTGATTGTCTATTGACGACCCTTGATCGATGTAGACCACTGAGAACAGCTGTCATCACGTGAGCTTTGGCCTAAAGCTTATCGCTAGTTTGCGGGCTCTTTGACACTTGTATGACATTGACGGTTCAATGTATGCAAGTTTTAAGGAACAGTCAGCAACGGTGTTTCCAAGACGCGACTCCCATATCTTTCTCGGTTGTGCAATCGTGCATTACTTCCGTGCTACGCAACTAATGCCGTGCTAAATTGAGTTCCTACCGGTAGTGAGCTGCATGTGAGTATTCGCTGGTGTCGCACTGCTATCGCGACTATCCCTTTAACTATCTATGTCCGGGCAACCTGACAGTATCTTAGCCCGCGTGCAGTCTCTGACTGTGTGGCACTTTGCCTGGATCAGGCTTGTGATTTCATACATACATACATACTCAGTGACTTGAATGAGAAATAATCCTGCTAGGATTCTTGGCATTCAAGTTTTATTGATTAAAATCTCAGTTTTATGTGCTAAAAGATGTTTGGAAGAGATCGAGTAGTCAGTTATTCTGTAACGTTTCACTTCTGACACTGGAGGAGATTCATCAGCATAGACGCTAATAAATATCGCCGTACCATAACAGCATTTCGAATGAAAAATATGTATTGCTATAATCGTCCATATTCATTTTGATAAGCTGATCTTATAGCATACCCTCATCTAAGATAATGCCCAATTTTTATGCTTGCAATCATGCACAGCTAACACCTTGCTAAATTGCCACAGGTACTGATCTGCATTCAATAACACGCTGAAGTCTGACTGCCATTCTTATTTTTATATCTGTCGAGGTCTACACAACCTGACAGTATCTTAGTCCACGTGCACTCTCTGGCTGTGCGGCACTTTGCCTGGATCAGGCTTGTGATTTCACGCGTGCATACATACATTTCCACCGTCGTTTGTTTCAGCTGTTTATCCGTGCAATCCGTCCAACATCGTTCCTTCTTGGTATGCTTGGATCTCGAAGGTAATATGGCAAATTTACAATCACTCGCTTTGAATGGCCCAACAAACTGTTGGATGGCTATCAGTTTGGATAAGGTGAACGTCTTTTTACATTTTTTATTTTACATTATAAACCGATAGTTTCTATGAGACCTCAAATTTCATGTCTACTATCGTCTCGGCAATACTGCAATGGGTTAAGGGTGGTCATGGAGTACTTTATCTTTATCTTTCCCTCATACCAATGCCTGTATTTTCTTTCTCGTATCTGTCTAGGCCTGGGTAACTTGACAGTATCTTAGCCCATGTGCAGTCTGTGACTGCGCAGCACTTTGCCCAGATCAGGTTTGTGTTTTCATATATACATACATAATACCAAGCGGTTATCAGCCATCATCGGACAAAACAATGCGAAGCGGGTTTGGTTATCAGTGTCTAGCACTTTCCAGTTAACCAACCCAAAAACAGCTTACTTAAGATCTCATTACGCATTTTTTCTTGTATATATCTGGCCTTAGACAACCTGACAGTATCTTAGCCCACGTGTGATCTATGACTGTGGGTCTGAATCAGGCTTGTGATTTCATACATATTATCGAGGTGAATTAGGTATCTGTGAAACCACTAACTTGATCCAAGCAAAGTAGCGCATAGTCTTACACTGCGTGTGGCATTCAATACTGTCAGGTTGCCCTGGCCTAGACAGATGCTTGAAAAGGCACCCAATCGGTGGCAAATCAACTTAGTACGCTGATATACATAGTATGAGCACAAGCCTGATGCAGGCAAAGTGCTGCACAGTCAGAGACTGCACTGGGCGAAGGTACTGCCACGTTGCCCAGGCCTAGACAGATACGAGAAAAGAAATATGAGAATAGAGATTGTATTGAGACTCAAGCGTGTTTCAGCATACAGCTCACTACTGGTGGCCAATCAATTTAGCACAGTGTTCGCCGCACAGCACAGAAGTACTGTACTTTTGCACATTCGTGCAATAGTACCTGAACAACTGTCTACCATTTTTGGACGTAAACGTGCGAAGAACAGAAACGGGAAACCTTGAAACAAGTGTTTACAGGAAAGGAACAAACACGGATCAAATCTTAAGCTTCAGAAGCAAGCACCCGGTCACGCACAAACGGAGCTGCGTACGAACGCTGTTTAACCGCGCGAAAACACATTGCAGTACCGAACAACTCAAGAAAGAAGAGGAGAAATATTTATTCAAACTATTCCAGAAAAACGGTTACCCAAGAGGATTCATCATCCGCAACAAAGACGTAACAATTCACTCACACGAAAACAATACAAACACGGCAAGAGCGACACTCCCGTATATACAAAATATTTCAGAATTTACGGCAAGAATATTACGTCCGCTCGGAATCAATGTCGCACACAAACCGATGTCCACTCTGAGAAGTCAGCTGGTAAAAATCAAGGACACGTTTGCAAAAGAAGAAAGAAACAACGTTGTGTACAGAATTCCATGTTCTAATTGTGACAAAAACTATATCGGACAGACTGGAAGAAAATTAGAAACAAGGATACACGAACACAAATTGGCTACTCGACGACATGATCACAAGTCGGTAATATCGGCGCACATGGATCAAGAAGGACACGAGTTTAATTGGGATAAAACAGAGATAATCGCAAAAGGCGGAACTCGACATATACGGGAGTTCCTTGAAGCATGGCATTCGACAGCACGATCAATCAATGAACACATTCAATTGGATGCAATCTACGGACCAATGAGAACACGCCAACAAAGGGCACAATCAAGAAGATCAGCCAATCACACAAGATGAGATCGCAGAGAAGCGAATAAATTCGAATATCGCCCGTCGCCCAATCACTTCGAAAGAAGTTCCGCTGATGATGTCATCTAGTTTGATGACGAAACGTCCGCAATCAAGCATGATACGGGCTAGGTGAAACAACCAAGTGGCCTCCGATTCGGATGCTCGCTCATTTCAGTCTAACCGATGAATCCAAAAGATCCACTCAACAGGTGGTTGGAAACGTCACGTTGTACGGTTGCGAACCGGTTTTGTTGCGACCAATGTAGTTTATTTTCTATGTAATAACTTTTTTAATGTCGTATTGTATTGAAACAAAAATACACAAGTACATAAACCACGACGTATTAGTTATTTTTTCGGCAGATCTTTTTCTCCATATTGGCTACGGATGTGCAATCATTTAGCGCTTCTTTTTTACACAAATACCACCCCGTGCTATGTTGATTTGCCACCGGTATGGTATGATGGTATGAAAGCACAAGCCTGATCCAGGCAAAGTACCGCACAGCCAGAGACTGCACGTGGGCTATGATACTATCAGGTTGCCCAGGCCTAGACAGATATGCGGAAGAAAAAAAGAGCAGGAAATGGTAGTGAAACTCCAGCTTGTTTTAGCAAGCAGCTCACTACCCGCGGCCAATCAATTCAGCACGGTGTTAGCCGTACAGCACAAAGTACTGCACGCTTGCACATCCGGTTTGCCACCGGTACTAAACTGCATGTGGAAACACGCAGAAGTCTCGCTAGAATTTTCGCTTTCTCCTTACTATCTAAGCCTGGGTTAACTAACGGTGTGTTAGCCCACATGGAATCAATGGCTGCGTGTAGCCCTTTGCCTGGATCCAAGCTTAGGATGTCATACTAATTCTGAGCATTACCCATATATTATTGGTATAGATAATCAAGTAATCTTTTTCGTAGCATGGCGATTCGTCAGACAGCTTCCAGTCGCTTTCTTGGCTTTTTTATCACACGTCTCTGTTAGAATGACTTACATGTTAGGTAATGTACCTACTCAATTCAATATACTTGAAATCAATTTTACTACAAGATGTTAACTTGTAAGCCACTGTTGGATAACGCTGGCACGACCAACCTGTTCAAACACATGTCGTTGGGTTAAACCCATGTGATTGAACAGGTTGGTTGTGTCAACCTTATCCAACAGTGGCTTATAAATTCTCAACTTATTTACCATTTCTCCACTGTTGCAAGGCCGGCGGATCCTCGCTGTACTGTCCTTACGAAATGGTACAACTCGCACAAATCTCCCACGGTTTTTATGGGTAATCACACCAGAATGGAATACGGTAGCTGTTTGAAGGCTCACGTCCATCATTCGTTATCTTTGGGGCTGTCTGCATTTACTAAGATTTATCAATGTCACATCTTAGAAGGGCCTCGCCTTCTTTCTTTGTTATATCGATTTTACTAAGCACTTACATCACCGCACCGTATCCCTTTTGGCTTTTCCTGCAGTGTTCTTTAACACCTATTTAGCAACTATGCATGCTGTGTTTTCAATTGGTTTTGAGCATATTCTTGGAGTGTTTGCTTGACCTTGTATGTTGTCAAGCTGAGTGACGAGAAAAGCTTTTTGTGATGCATGACAGTGAAAGCCGCAAGGAAGCTGCCATGCTGATGTCGCTCTACTCGTTCACGAAACTTGTTTGAATGCATTTTCCATTTGAGGTGTAGGCACCTCTACCCAGTTTGTTTGTGCTTACTCTTCTATAGAATCCGTAACTATTTAAGTCCCACTCTTCCCCATCTTTTAGGATTTTACTTTTTCATGGTTGTGTGGCAGTTAAGCATTCGGTACTCGCTACCGGTGTAATGCTGTCTATGATGATGATGAAATCTTTCTAATGAAACAATTACTGCGGAGACAGAATAGCTCCCTGGCCATGAATATGTGATTACTCATTCTATCTAAACCTGCGCAACCTGACAGTATCTTAGCCTCTGTCTCTTCTCTGACTGTGCTGCACTTTTCCTGGACCAGGCTTGTGCTTTCTTACATACATACATAGATACATACATACATACATACATACATACATACATGATATGAAAGCACAAGCCTGATCCAGGCAAAGTGCCGCACAGTCAGAGACTGCACGTGGGCTAAGATACTGTCAGGTTGCCCAGGCCGAGACAGATATGAGGGGGGAAATAGAATACATACATACATACATACATACATACATACATACATACGTACGTACGTACGTACATACATACATACACACACATACATACATAACCCATTCAAATTCTCTTGTGACGGGAGACCGATCTTTCGGGATTTACAATTCTAGTTTTACACACATTAGTTCATTGCCTTTACCTTTTGGTCTCTTTTGCTGCCCCGTGCTGCCAGCCCGTGAAGGGCTGTCATAACATATGTTCTACACGCCACGTTGATCACTTTTCATCCTAGTTCTTTTTACTTGTAGCTGCCGATTGCCCTAAGACTTTTGTCGCCAACTACTTTCATTGCTCTCATGCCGGACACTTCTGGAGGTGTGTACAGTTTGGACTCGACAGGCAAACCAAAATTGAAGTTCGTTGTTCAACAGGTTTGTTTCCATTGTTGCTTTCTCTTTCATTCCATTCGTAGAAGCCACTCTGGTTTGATTGGTATCAATGTGTTCCTGTTGTCCGCTTGCATGTAAACTTCGCTTCAATCAGAGGGAATAGATAGATAGAAACTGCATTTAGTGCTGTTTGTGGACTCGCAAGTGCGTTAGAGATTTTCCTCTATCCATGGGCAGCATTTCCACATTAGTGTGGTGTTCCACCCTTTAGTATCGGGCAACCGTGTTCGGGAAACATAAGGAAATCTTTGTAAACCAGCTTTGTGCTCATCATAATGAACCATAATTTTAGTACGGGGCGGTACGTTGAGGAAGAAAGAGAATGGTGCTACGATGGAGCCGTAAACATTTTGAATTTTATCCCGGACGCTTGCGTGCTCTGAAACATTAAGCATTAGTCGAGTGTAGTTTTAGTGGGACCCTAGTAATTATTATTATTATTATTACACAAGTCTTTACAGACGATGTGCCAACAAGTATACCATGAAGAGGGTACATGATGAAAGAAAAATGTAGGTTCCATGGTTCTTGTGGAAGGCGACATACTACCCGGTTGCCAAGGCCGAAGTAGGGGGTTGGCTTAGGGGACCCCACCCGGAGCCTTTGACTCAAAAGTCTACCCGCAAGGCAGCGGTTTCTACCCGCAAGGCAGCGGTTCTACCCGCAAGGCAGCAGTAATATCAGTGCAGAATCCGTTGACCAACCGTCAATAGCCCAACGGCGTAATTACACCGTCGTTTTGCGGGATACAATGAATTGTATGATTATAGAAAACAATACAAGCAGTTTGTGTTGTTCCACGAGCGATTACAATCTGTGCGGATACCAGATGTTTATGTCTTGCAGGCGCCCTGTCAGCTCAACACGATCCTAACTCCGGTGTACCTATTCTGATGCGGTGCCCGGTCACTTAATCGTCAGACCCTTAATCACCGACACTTAATCACCAGACATTTGAGCCTCAGGCATTTAACCCCCAAGTTCACCTGCAGTCACTTAATCCCCAGTTTTATAACTTCTGATTTTAAAAACGTCAATCTTACTATAGTTGAGTATCGCTGAATTGCTCGAGATGTCATGCCATGCAACGAAAAATAAGTGTACTACGGATGAATGCTGATAATGAGGCAGACGATGATTTACGCCTCATGATTGTGCCGTTGAATGATGCATTACAGTCACTCTTTTCCTGCCAACACCCCACCATGTGGACATTTCTTAACGGTTTGCGAAAGGATTGCCGACAGCATACGGTCTCAGTTCTTCAAACAAGTGCTGGGGTTCATATCAAACAGAAAAAGATGTATGCTGAGATATGCGGATGAAGTGACTTGGGGGTTAAATGTCTGGGGATCAAATGTCTGGTGGTTAAGTGTCTGACGATTAATTGTCAGTAAACCTTCTGATGCATCTTGCTTGGCGTAACTATTTGATCCCATGTTACACCTAAGTCAGGCTAAGTCCTGGAACTTCGGACTTCCGGTTCGTCGGTCAGTGTCCGAGCATTATTTTCTGAAACACTCCAAGGCCTAGCGCTCGTATTGTTGAATTTTCAACCTGTTCCCGGTACAAAGTGCGGGCATTTAAGTAGTTTGAAGCAGATATTATTTCCAGCTTACGCGATCCGATGTTTGTGCTGCACTCAGCATTGAGAGACTGCTGCTAGGTTCCACAGAATTGGTTCTTATCCATTCAGCACGAGTGAGCAAAGTTGACCATTCACTCACGCAGTTATTTTCGGACTATTTGAACAATTGTTCTCAACTTTCACGGGATTTGAACGCAACTTTCTCGATTGAAAGGCCCACGCCTTGATCCATTACACTGCAGTGACCCCGTGGGCAGCTCACGCTTGAATCGTGTGTCGACAATGCCATATAAGGCTTACGATGGTTTAATCAGTCCACGGTAACTTGAAAATGTGAAAGGGGGCTCGTGTTGGCGGAATCATCTTTGTACATACGCTTCCTAGGTGGTTCCAAAGGTTGTCATAACCGGGGGTGGCAGTGGGGATAAGCTCCCACTGTTTATAAAATGCTCCCATATGGCATGCGTCTCAAATAGCCTCTGACAACCAAGTCCAGCTTCTGGCCTGCACGAGTAGCTCCCCGAGCCCGGCGGAACTGCTTCTACCAACAGGAGAAGGGGCGAGGGCGAGTGACTGGCGCCTGAAAACCAGTTTGCTTTGGGCAGATGGAGCTCGTTAGCCTGGGAGGGCATTTCATCTAAAGGAAGCAAAACCCTGATTTTAAACCGCTGCCTTGCGGGATACCCGATCGCGGAAAAGGCTTCGGGAGAAAACCTGGAACAGAGTCTGGTAGACGGTTAGTTGGTGCACACCGCCTCTTTCTGGCAACTCCCTGCTGTCTTGCAGGTCGCACTTGGCTGTGCAAAGGCTAGAGAAGCTGACTCGAACAAACGCCAAGTGGTGCTGGGGACGCCGCTTTGTACCCAAATTCCCAAGAATCTTTATTGAAGCCGACTCATCCTCCAGGAGGAGATAGTCGCACAAAAGCAAAGCAAAAGCTTACTAGGTGTGTATGATTGATGTTTGTAATCACAGTCCTGGAGTCAGAATGTGTTGTACAGTCATAGACGTCGCGTGAAATTTACTATTTTAAGCTGCAGCTTACTCCAAATAACAATCAATTTTGCACGTTGTTGCCTTTTGCGAGACAGACGTGTCGTGTACGTAATAATATTATTCTGGATCGGTTTAGTCAAATACTTACTTTCTTTTCTCCACGTTATTGCCCACACCATCGCGCTAAAACTATTTTTTTATGCTTTATTCCAGGCCACTTTCGCCTCATCTTATTCATTCGGTGGTTTTGACTACTTGTTCACTGGCTTTCAAGAACAAGATCAGGTATCTTTGCTTTTCCATACTCTTTTTTGCTCTACCACTTTATACATTTTCGTCATCCATGCTTGACTCGTTTTCCTTGTATATAGACTTCAGACCATTTTCTGGTCTCTGTATACGATTTGGACACCGGCAAGCCTTCTTCTCACCTTCGCATCGCTTCTCAGCGACTGTCGCTTCCTAAGCATCACGGCGCCGTCAAAGCGGTAAGTCTGCTGTTCTTCATTGGCACACACACTCATCACCACCGTTCTCATAATGAATTATAATCACGTGACCGCTGATTTCCTACATGTTTATTGTATTAGTACGTTTGTTTTTGTGTCCCGGTTTCGCTATGAACGACTTCACAGCTTGCCCGACTTCTAACCTGTGGCCGTCAAGATGACTTGGTAAATTTCACAGTTGGGTTAGAACAGCGTGGCTTTAAAACTAGACGTCTCCCCGTTGATGAGTTTAAGCACCCCATCGTGCATCAAGTACCGTCGAAGAAGATTGTTTTAAAGAATCAATCCGTCTTCAAAGCGCCAGAATCCTTGCTTGTCTTCACCGTGGCAACTTTCTGCTCAGGGTGTTCTATAACAACTCGCATCTGTGTTCCAAAGGTTTTCATAGCCGGGGGTGGCAGTGGGGATAAGCTCCCATTGTTTATAAAATGCTCCCATATATCTGACAACCAAGTCCAGCTTCTGGCCTGCACGAGTGGCTCCCCGAGCCCGGCGGAACTGCTTCTACCAACAGGAGATGGGGCGAAGGCAAGTGGCTGGCGCCTGGAAACCAGTTTGCTTCGGGCAGATGGAGCTCGTTAGCCTGGGAGGGCATTTAATCTAAGGGAATGAAAACCCAGATTTTAAACCTCCGCTGCCTTTCGGGATACTCGATCGCAGGAAAGGCTTCGGGAGAAAACCCTGATGAAAAATCTGGAGCAGAGTCTCGAAGACGGTTAGTTGGTGCACACCATCTCTTTCTGGAAACTCCCTGCTGCCTTGCCGTTCGCACTTGGTTGTGCAAAGGCTAGAGAAGCTGACTCGAACAAACGCTGAGTGGTGTTGGGGACGCCGCTTTGTACCCGAATTCCAAAGAATCTTCATTGAAGCCGACTCGTCCTCCAGGAGGAGATAGTCGCACGCAAGTAACATGTAAGTGTTCCTCAGTGGCAGACTCACTCCGTTCTCCTGGAGTTGATACGATCTTCGCTTCTGTCAAGCTTCATCACATGGCTTCCTCACTTACGAGAACCTCAAGTGTAGATCTCATCAAATTTCAAGTGCTTGTACACCATTGGTCACTTTTGGGGTTGTACTCGCTTAACTGGCCAGGTTCAATGTGAGAAATATGAAAGTTGAAGTGTTGTTCTGCATCATAACCCTACAAAATCACGATAGTCTTTTCTTCTAGAGTGAATCAAATGCCATATTGATAGACGAACAGTGCAAGATATCTCGGTGGAATACACATAATCATCGGATACAGCATTACACCGGAAGCATCTACCGGATGCTCAACTGCTGTACAACCATGAGAAAAATAAAATCTTAAAAGATGGAGAGGGGCGGAACTTAAACAGCTACGGATTCGATGGAAGTGTACACACATGCACACTGGAATGAGATGCGTACACCTCGAATGGAACAGACATTCAATCAAGTTTCGTGAACGAGTAGAGCGGCATCAGCATGGCAGCTTCCTTGTTACTTTCACTGTCATGTATCATAACAAGCTTTCCACCTTATTACTTGAAAACATACAAGATCAAGCAAACACTCAAAGAAGATACTTAGTGCAACATCTCCATTGTACACGGTTTCAAGGCATATCGGTCTTTAGCCATGTGACGTTTTGGCCAGCAAGAGATTCACGTTAATCGTGGTGTGGCGCCGTAAAATAATCCGTTTCGGAAGTCGGTGGTCTGGCATCCTTAAAGCGTCACCCAACCAGCTTAACTTCTGCAGGTTGATCTGTTTCTCGATATCCACGTTACTACCGAAGAGCACGGATGTGCAATAGTGCAGCACTTCCGTGCTACGCAGCTAACACCGTGCTAAATTGATTGGCCACCGGTAGTGAACTGCATGCGAGTACACGCTGGAGTCTCACTGCTATTGCTATTTTCCTTCCCTTTGTCTGTCTAGGCCTGGGCAACCTGACAGTGTCTTAGCCCACGTGCAGTCTCTGACTATGCGGCACTTTGCCTGGATCAGGCTTGTGATTTCATACATACATACATACACATAGCAAGAAGAGTTTATTTCTTGCAACATTGTTGCGTATACGATGGTAATAGCTAACTCCTGAAATGCTGTGTACACATAGGTTGTCCAATTCTTGGAGACGCCCATTGTGATAATAATAAAAATCGGAAACGTGCCTAGAACATTCGCGCTATATCCTATATGTTTCCGTCTTCAAGGCTCTGGATGCCGAACAGTGATCATCCTTGTTCGCTCCATTATCACACACACCCCACCACCATTAAACGTACCCGGTAGAGACAAATAGAAATCACATTTAATTGCCATTAGTGCAGGGTAAAAACAAAGTTGGGCGCTGACGGAAAACATCACGAACAAATTCCAACGTCGAGATCAATGCTTCACGTTTCGATATTGCATTTCGCTTCCTACCATTGAGCTGCTCGGCGTTTCCTCGGTTTCGTCTTCACTCTCGGTTACCAATAGTTTCGGTTTGGCCGCTTCCGTCTCAACCTTCTTCCTCGCGGGTTTGTGACGACGCATCTTGCGGTTCAACCAAAGCAACATGTATCCGATCGACGTCACGACAAACGACATTACACACGCCAAGAGCAGCACGAGACAAATCATGTTGAACACCAGGCGCCCCGTGCTGACCATGTTCAATTCACCGGGACCTTCAATCAACCCACCATCTTCGTCATCATCCTCGTCATCCCGCGTCCAGTCGTAGATTTGACCCATCGAACTGGACTCTAATTCCAATCTGGGTGGACTTATCCCTTCAATGGGTATTCCGGGAATGTTGGAGACAAACATGCCATCACTACTCACGTTGGGACCGCAAAAGCCTCGGCTCCAACTTCCACGCCTCGGAGTGTTTTGACCCTGTGGTAAATAAAGTTCAAAGCACTGTTGAGGGTCCTAACCAAAGCGGAGCGTGTCGCCGAACGCCACTATGCGATGAACCACTTAGTACTGTGTAGGAAATTCGACCAATCAATATAATTCTCATCATATTAAAACACCTGTTGGTTCTTACCTGAAGACAAGGTGTGCACCGCACTTGACCTGGATTATCTTGATACGTTCCTCGTGGACACTTTTCGCACACGTACACGGGAAAACTGACATTCTCGTACAACACACGAGACTGTGTTCCTGCCGGGCATTTCACACAAACCGCAGGTGTTCCATAAGGCATGTAGCGTCCGGGCGGGCAATAAGCGGCGGCCGTCACCAGTGCGACCTGTAAAATGTGTTACAGCAAACTTGAAAACATTTTGTGCAGCCTTTGAATTGGTCCTACATTATTTTTTCCAATCAACCCTGATATGAAAAGAAAGTTTTTTAATGAATAGATTACAGCAGCTTTTTGTTAACGTTTCACTTTCGACACAGAAGGTTCGTCTGACCAAGGGTGTCATTACGAACAGGGTTGAAAGGATGGTGTGTTCATCAAGGTGAATGGGGCAGATATATCATCACAATCTGGCGTCCAGGTCTGAATCTTGTTCATACTGATACCCTTGCTCTGACGAAGCATCTGTATGTATGAAATCATAAGCTTGATCCAGGCAAAGTGCCGCACAGTCAGAGACTGCACATGGGCTATGATACTGTCCGGTTACCCAGGCATCTAAGTCAGAACCGAAACAATACCAAAAATACGCTCTAACCGATTCATCGCAAACGTTTTTCGTGAGCGGTCTCAAAAATTATGGCTTTTTCGACTAGACTTAGTTTTAACGTCAGTTTCCACCTAACTCATACAGAGTGTTAGTCCAAGGTAATGGTTTTTATCGTCAAAACAACGATTCATGCTTGTGTTTATGCTCACCGATAAATTAAGTGGATTCGCCAACTTCCTAGTCAAATCGAGTAAGCGCCGTTGCAGGTTCTTCCCACTCGGTAACAAGGCCCCGCGTCCGGTAAATGTCTGGTTAATATCTACCCACGCTCTCCAAATGCTCTTGGAGTTGTCCTGTCTCGGATAATGGATCTGATGCCAGGGGTTGATTGCCGTGTCGACTTGTGGTAATCGCGCGTAGTTGCGATTGATGTTGACCCCACGGCGATCGATTTGCACGTGCACAAAGCATCCGACACACAAGGTCACTCGTTCGCTAGTGAACATCTGCAAATGGAATAGAATACAGGCACCATCATCATCATTTCCCTGCTCGGAAATGCGCAACTTATTTCAAATCCGATCTCGTCAGCCATTTGGAAGTGAGCGACGTGTAGGTGTACATAAATGAGATGTTTCAGCTTGGGATTTGATGTCGCTGCCATAATCCAGCGAGAAGATGTTGTTCACCAGAGTGACTCTGTTCGATTACATCTCTTCACTTGTCATACACACAAACATCCGGTCTCTTATGAAATACTCGCAATCAAGGCTCACATAACTTAACCTCGCCGTTGAGCGAAAACAATGTCAAACTGGTCGTGGAATGTATGTAAATATGGCATGAAAGCACAAGCCTGATCCAGGCAAAGTACCGCACAGTCAGAGACTTCACATGGGCGATATTACTGTCAGGTTGCCCACGCCTAGACAGATATGAGAAATAGAGAATAAAGATGGTAGTGAGATTCCATCGTGTTTCAGCATGCAGCTCACTACTCGTGGCCAATCAATCGTGGAATGTAAGTGAGATGAAGTCATCATCATCAGGGACTACATTACACGGGTAGCATGTACCGGATGCTTAACTGGCTTAAGTAGGATGAAGTGAGCAGCACAAAAAAGGTTAAGTACTGTTGGTCATGGGTGTCATAGAGGATATTTTACACTGATGAGCAAAGACGTGTGACTTCTGCGAACCCTGTTGTTGCTTCGTGCTGCGCTGAGTGTCTTGGTTGCACTCAAACTTCATTCGCCGCGGCGATGTTGAAATTAGACTGTACGATGGTTTCTCTGCCTCTTTGCTTCCGATAGTGAACTGCTTACACCAACACGCTGGAATTTCACTGTTATTTCTAGATTTATTCACGTATACGCCTAGACCTCGACAACCTGACAGTATCTTAGTCCACACGCAGTCTATGACTGTGCGACACTTTGCCTGGATCTGGCTTCTGTTTTCATACCGCCACTTTGATTCATACCGGAGTTATACCCTTCTTAATGTTATGTCAGATTACTTGTTGCCTATCCGTCTAAAAAATATCCTCGACCGTTTTCACTTAAATGCCGGGGCATTCACTCACCCACTCACTTTTTTGCAGTTCCGTTAAAATAAGCCATTGCTCAATCATGCCCAGATGAAAATTAGAAATATTTAGTCGGTTTTCATTTGTTCACAATACTACTCCGTTAACACTGCATCAGCTACTCTGTCACCACACTTTTTTCTCATTTCTGCCAACCATATTTTGGTACAAGTGGCAACCGTGCAGTAGTTCTATACTATGCACCTAGCATCGTTCTAAATGGATTTGCCACTGATACTGGGAACACGTAGCACTCTCACTGCATTAACCTCTTTTTGATGTTTGTTTACGACTGGAAAACCTGACATTATTGCCACCTTCATGCAGCCTACGATTGTGTGGCATTTTACCCCTGGTATGGTATGATGGTATGAAAGCACAAGCCTGATCCAGGCAAAGTGCCGCACAGTCAGAGACTGCACGTGGGCTAAGATACTGTCAGGTTGCCCAGGCCTAGACAGATATGACGGGGGAATAGAATTAGTAGTGAGACTCCAGCGTGTTTCAGCATGCAGCTCACTGCCGGTGGCCAATCAATTTAGCACGATGTTAGCCGCACAGCACAGAAATACTGCACGATTGCACATCCGTGACTCTAGGTTAATACCACATCTCTTTTGACTAACTTACTTCGAATCCGAGCCACATCGGATGCTTTTCCAATATGGTGTCCAACAAGACGCCATCCGTGTCGTTGGTAACAACTCGCAGTCTTCGCGTACCCAAGTCGTAAACGAAATTGACGGTGGATCGCTCTGGTGGGCAAAGCCCCGGCGTGGATGCCCAACGCTCAATATGAGATTCGTTCAATTGTCTGTAGTACACGTATCGTGTACTCCCATTGTATTGCACCCATCTGTCTTCCCACCGAGCCAAATACTGCACTTGATCCTTGACTCGATTCACAATGAACCCCATTCGCATGATCTCCATGGGGACCGCGACGGTTTCTGGACAATCAAGTTCCATGTCTGTCATTTTTCTCGTGTACGCAGGAAACGTCACGAGTTGAATGTGACCTAAAACCGTGCCGTTGGCGTTGACAAGTTCGTCTCCAAAGTCGTCGTATAACAATTGTGCGGAATAACTGATCATGGGACTTCGCATAGATCGAGTCTTGCGCGTCACGTTGTGATTCACGCTGTCCCACTGGATACATTTGGCCGGTTCCTCAAGATTCACGTAGTAGCTGGAAGTGGCATAACCATGCACGGTTGTGAGACATGCTCGTCCGGATCTTGGCGTAGCTCCCGGAAGTGGATGTTCCTCATGTGCCACGCGTAGCGCTTCTCCGATGTCATTCGGGTGAGAAGGCAACTCGAACGAAATCTCCGCGATACGCATTCGGGATCGCTGAAAATAGAAGCCAACGTTTACTTGAACACAAGCTCCAAGATAAAGCTCGTGTTGGCTTATGAATACATGTTCGTACAGCGAGTCATGAGGTTCAAAACTGAAACACAGTGATTCCGAGTGCAACGCAAAACACTTGAATGATCATTGGTTCTTTGCTAACATTCTTCCTCATATCTGTCTAGGCCTCGGCAACCTGACAGTATCTTAGCCCACGTGCAGTCTCTGACTGTGCGGTACTTTGCCTGGATCAGGCTTGTGCTTTCATACCTACGGCCAGATTTTACAAGCCATCACATTTGTTATTTCCTGCTTAATAATTGCAAATTGAGTTGATATAGTGCACCACAATCACTGTTTTGCTCGTGAAAATCCAATTTGTGTGCTGCTCTCCGCCAAACCAAACTACGTAGAAGCGTAACTAGAATAAGAAAACAATTTTATTCATTGACGTGAATTTTCAGCCAATCAGATGTGAGCACTAAAATACCAAAGTCATTTGTGAGCGTTTCCTGTTTGACCTGGATTAATTCTGGAATTTTGTGTGTGAACAAAATTGTTCGTTGTAAGAGCCTTATCCAACGGTGGTTTTGTTTATTACCTTTCACTGTTTCACGTCGCAGGGATTCCTTTCTCGTAGTCTTTGTTCAATGAAAGTATGAATGTATGAAATCACAAGCCTGATCGAGGTAGACTGCCCCAGTCATAGACTGTATGTATGTATGTATGCAAGCACAAGCCTGATCCAGGCAAAGTCCCACACAGTCAGAGACTGCACATGAGCTCAGATAATGTCAGGTTGCCCAGGCCTAGACAGATATGAGGAAGAATAAAGAACATGAAATGGTAGTGAGACTCCAGCGTGTTTCAGCATGCAGCTCACTACCTCTGGTCAATCAATTTAGCCGCAGTCATAGACTGCTAAGATTCGGTCAGGTTACCCAGGCTTAGACAGATACATGAATGAAATTAGAACGTTTTCGCATCCAGCTCACTACTGGTGGCAAATTAATTCGGCACAGTGTTAGCTGCACAGCACAGAAGTACTGCACGATCCGTCCAATGAAAGTAAAGAACCCGAAACCAATAGTGGGCTGCAACATTGCGGGATTTAAGCAGCAACACACTTGATGCCAGCGCATCCTCTAACTGTCCTCGGGGGTAATTTATTTGACCACCACGTTCTTTACCCTACTTACTCAGCGTGTTTTTGTCAATTCTCGTAACTGTTATATGCAATCCCCACTAGTCCTGGTCATGTAATCTCTGGGTGTTTAGCACCGTGGCTGTTCATGATTTCACTCAACCGATAACCATCGCTTCGAAAACGTGAGTAAATCTAATAATAGCACTTGCCGATAGCCATCCGCATGGCTCTATTTGAGCCATCTAAAACTCACCTTTTCTCCGTTTTTGTAAATCACAATTTCCGATATGAACTGCGCATTGGACCAACTGTCCCATACATTCATAGCGATCAGCACATTGTTCCATGTACGTAGTCTTCCGTATATCGGTTCTATTAACATCCACGTTATGGTAGAATTTTCTTCAACAGCGAGCATCTTGAACAACGATTGGTTAATACGTATGGTAGCCCAATCGAAAGGTAACACTCGGTTCGATGGATGCGGTAAATCCGCGTTTCCCGGACCCCAGAACACCTCCGTCATGCCCTCTTCACCTCGCGCTCTCAGTGTGATGTTGAATTCATCATTTGGCTTGAGACTGATCCCGGTCAAGCGGATACGCGTCAATGTTCCAAATGGTTGTGGCACTGGGATAGTTTTGGAACGCAGAATATCCACGTCTGTATAAACCAGGTTTAGCTTTTTCCACGGTCTTTCTTGTTCTGCGGCCAAACCGGAAGGGGATATCCGTGCCTTGTCGATGTTGTAGTAAGTTGCGATGTAGTTGGGACTCGAGTCGTTTGACACCAAACGACATTCCTCCCTCCGGAACTTGTGTTCAATTTTTCCATCCACCATGGCGATATCCTTCCTCATACTGGTGGTTACTCGCAGATTCTTTAGACTTAACATCACCCAGTCTAGTTTCTCCATGGCTCCGGAACAATTTTCCAACGGTTCATAGGTTTCCATCCGCAGCGTTAATCCTATCATTGCAGGCTCCAGTTCGAGCACAGCATAAGTCACCAACGGGGTGTAGACCTCATTTTTTCCCTCGTGTTTTTCCCAGTTTTTCAATACTTTCCAATTGATGTCATATTCGGCAAACATGTATGTTCCAGGCAGACTGGTGTGGAGGTAAAACGCTTGGCGGTATGGTTCGACAGTTCTTAGTTCCCCGACTTCCAGGCACGAGAAGTTCTGTATAGGTTCATGTAATCGGTAGGATCTGCCATCACCGGTTTTGTACAACCAAACTTTGTTGTCCGTGGTAGGTCTAATGTATTCGTACATTAGGGTCTCTTTCTGATTGGACCAAATTTGTCGAACCTCGGGTTCTGGTGGGATCATTTCTGTAAAACCGTCTCCGGAATCCGTCAGCTGTATGGTTTGTCGATACGGGTCCAGTCGCTTCATGTCACAGTATACTATTTCCAGGGCGGTGCACATTTCTTGGAGTAAACTCACAAGCAGCCAAATGACCACCTCGTTCATTTTGTTGTGTACGGCTTGAGGAATTTGAAAATATTCTTATCGATTTTTTTGACTCAAACGAGGCGTGTGCGTTGACCAACGCGGGATGAGCAAGCTTATTTTGGATAGTAAAAGTTTGTAGTTGCTGGTTTATTTTCTCGCGAATTTGTCTGTTATTTCTTGCCATATCATGCTTCACATAAATCTCCGTCTCTCCCCTCTTACATGTCATTGAAATTGTTGGGGTCAATAAGCTATGCTTCATGTCTGACACTAGAAGCATGTGTAACAATTTGTTTACTAAACTGAACATGGGCTAGATATCTATGTAAGTATGTGGCCAATGGCATTGCAACTGCGACCAGCTTATTCGCAGTGTCGCTCAGTTCTCTCACGGCGTTGGTTATGCAGAAATTCAGCACAATTGCACATCGCGTTCCTGTAAAAGGTGTAAAAGTAAGTAGACTTGCTTATCCAATGTCAGCCAATAGCTGGATTCCACCATTTACTTTTATGTTGTCATAGCCGGGGGTGGCAGTGGGGATAAGCTCCCACTGTTTATAAAATGTTCCCATATGGCACGCGTCTCAAATAGCCTCTGACAACCAAGTCCAGCTTCTAGCCTGCACGAGTGGCTTCCCGAGCCCGGTGGAACTGCTTCTACAAACAGGAGAAGGGGCGAAGGCGAGTGACTGGCGCCTGAAAACCAGTTTGCTTCGGGCAGATGGAACTCGTTAGCCTGGGAGAACATTTCATCTAAGGGAAGGAAAACCCTGATTTTAAACCTCCGCTGCCTTACGGGATACCCGATCGCGGGAAAGGCTTCGAGAGAAAAACCTGAGGAAAAACCTGGAACAGTGTCTGGTAGACCACCTCTTTCTGGCAACTCCCTGCTGCACTTGGTTGTGCAAAGGCTAGAGAAGCTGACTCGAACAAACGCCGAGTAGTGCTCGGGACGCCGCAAATCCCCAAGAACCTTCATTGAAGCCGACTCATCCTCCAGGAGGAGATAGTCACACAAAAGTATTTACTTTTATGTACGTATTCGATGCCAAGAACATGATCGAGGTGCTATTTCAGGAGCCTATTCAAAGCCTGTCTTGACTAAGCCTGAGCATCATATGGTAGAGAGCGAGGTATCGTGCTACTTTCCCTGTTCTAATGTAGATTACGGTGTTCATACATGTCTCGAGGACACTCAGTTTCAGTTAACTAGGTCACCCCCTCCCGCGTTTCGTACTCACTTATCGATTGCGTCATGTTTCAATCCCAAGGCCACCATGTCCGACGCTAATTACGTTCACCCACGAGTCCAAAAACCCATGAGAACGCCCATTCATCAAAGACTTTTATTTCACACATGCCAAGGAATGAAGCATCGTATCGCATCCATCTTATTAAGGCAAAGCACGTTACCACAAGTTTGTGTTGAACGTGTCTGTGCCGTGCTAAATTGATTGACCAGAGGTAGTGAGCTGCATGCTGAAACAGGCTGGAGTCTCACTACCATTTCCTGTTTGTTTTTCTTCCCCATATTTGTCTAGGCCCGGGCAACCTGACAGTATCTTCGCCCACGTGCAGTCTCTGACTGTGCGGCACTTTGCCTGGATCAGACTTGTGCTTTCATACCATACCTGTACCGGCTGTCATTTTGACCTGATTTGCCAATCGCCAAACATAGTCGGCATTCAGACAGAGTCATTACTCGTGTTATATTGCCGACGAAATCCTCTTTTATCTATGTCAATCATCAACTTTCCTTGTGCTGTGAAGGTTACGCCTTTTTAATTCACAGATGCATCCGTCCGTGTTCCGAGGTTCCGACGGTTCTCTGGAATTTCGCGTTTTGCTCCAGACTGATGATCACGCGATTTTATCGTACCTTGGAAACGGTGAGTCTTGTGGAAATCTGCACCTGTCTCATTCACGAACCATAGCATCACGCGTTCAACTTACCTATTCTCTCTTGTGCTTTTGTGAAAGTTGTAGAGTATTTCAATTCCTGCGTGTTAAGGTTGCTGCGAAACCCTTCCTGATTGTGACTTGAATGACGCCGATTTGGGTTCTTTGTTGGATATTGCACTCCCATCACATGATGTAATATGGATTTTTGATCTACCTCAATTTTAACGATTGATGACGAATTTTAACACTCATTTGGCTAAGTTTAAGAAGTGTAAGGGCTAGACGCTGGTCGTTGCTGTATCGATGGATTCGGCGGTTGAATTCCCCCTCGTGAAGTACAGTATGACATCTTCTTTATCCTCGTGTATTCCCCGCGGGTGTAATCAATTCCCTTACAATATTCACCGCATTGTGCAGCACCCGGTTACTCAGCTCTGTTTCTGGTGTCTGTGAGATTTCTGATCAACCGTTAAGCGTAATTCCTGCGTCTTTTTCAACTGCATTAATATCTCGTTCACAAATGTCTTTGTACAACGTATTTCTTGCACGATGTGCATCTGTGCAGTATTTATGTACTGCGCAGATAACACCGTGCTAAAATGAGCTGCCAAAGGTACTGGTATGGTATGAAAGCACAAGCTTGATCCAGGCAAAGTACCGCACAGTCAGAGACTGCACGTGGACTAAGATACTGTCAAGTTGCCCAGGCTTAGACAGATATGAGAAAGAAAATAGAAATGGTAGTGAGACTCCAGTTCGTGTTTCAGCATGCAGCTCACTACCGGTGGCCAATCAATTTCGTACGGTGTTGACCGCACAGCACATAAGTACTGCACAATCTTGCTGGACGACCAAAAAAGGCTTAAGGTTTTCTAACATCCTGTGCTCACGCTGTTTTATTTACGTTCATACAAAATACCTGTGTTAGATGTTCACCGTTGACCACACTTTCTTGTAGACGAAATAACTAGTGTTTTATTTTTCACCCGAAACACGGTTATTTTTGTGACCCTACAATACATTTTATCGTTTCCATACAATTGGCATCATAACCGGTCGATGTCGTATTTTGATCAATGTTCTCGAAGCAATTGACGTCTTTGTTAAAAAATTGCCTGATAGTCGTCTCAACACGTGAGCTGAACCTGTGCAACTTTTATTCGTCGAACGACTGGTCTGTTGCCATGAACGAAAAATAGTCACTCACAGTTCAGGCTGCGCGGATTCGCATAACGGTATGCTAAGCTAAATAGAACCTCTCCGCGTTCACCCGTACAAGTTTGTCCAGTGCTTGCTTTGCTTTGCTATCTCCTGGAGAATAAGTCGGCTTCAATGAATGGTCTTGGGAATTTGAGTACAAAGCGGCGTCCCCAGCACCACTCGGCGTTTGTTCGAGTCAGCTTCTCTTTCCTTTGCACAACCAAGTGCGACCTGCAAGCCAGCAGGG
>JACCGJ010007267.1:0-13480 GCA_013407085.1 Atriophallophorus winterbourni
TGCTAAAGTCTTACCGATCCGGCTGCAAGTTTTAGCTGATATAATTTACTCCGAATCTCAATGTGGCTTCCTCAAGGGAAGATCAAACGTTGACATGATCTTCTCCCTGAGACAACTTCAAGAAAAGTGTCGGGAACAGCGTATGCCATTATACGCTGTTTTTATTGATTTAACTAAGGCATTCGACTACGTCAGAAGGGAGGGTCTTTTCAAAATGCTCGATCTGATAGGCTGCCCCCCAAGGCTGCTGAGGACTCATTATTCGTTCCACTCAGGCTGAAAGGCTCCAGTACATTTAACGGTTGCAGGTTAAAAGCATTTGGAAATTCGTCCCGAGGCGTCAAACAAGGGTGTGTTCTTGCTCCCACGCTGTTCGGCATTTTCTGTGCTCTGCTGTGAAGCACGCTTTTAAGACGAGAACAGAAGGCATTTACATACGCACGCGAAGTGATGGCAAGCTTTTCAACCTGAACCGGTTGAGAGCACAAACCAAAGTACGGGATGGGATAATCCGTGACCTGTTGTTTGCCGACGATGCAGCCTTTATTGCTCACTCCCAAGAGAACCTACAGTCGCTAATGGACTGTTTTTCGTCGGCATGCAAAGACTTTGGTCTAACACTCAGCATGAGCAAGACCAAAGTCCTTGGTCAAGGGACTGTATCGCCGCCAATCATCACTGTTGGAAACTGTCAGCTCGAACCAGTACATCATTTCACATATCTTGGTTCAACCATTGCGGATAACCTCTCGCTAGACACGGATTGGCAGAGCAGCTGTCATTTTGTCCCGATTGAACTCTCGTGTTTGGGGTAACCGCAATCTGACTGTAAAGACAAAGATGATGGTATACAGCGCGTGCGTACTAAATGCTTTACTATACGGGAGTGAAACCTGGACCACCCACGCAAGACACGAACGGAAGCTGAATGCTTTCCATCTACGAAGCATCCGTCGTATCTTGAACATATCGTGGATGGACAGATTGACTAACCCTGAAGTGCTTCAAAAGCTGGTCTACAGAGCATGTTCACCCTATTACGTCAGCGCCGCCTGCGGTGGCTTGGTCATGTCTATAGAATGGAAAATGGTCGTATTCCTAAAGATCTACTCTACGGTGAGTTGCAATTAGGAAGTCGACCATTGGGCAGACCGCACTTGCGGTACAAAGATGTTTGCAAAACAGATATGAAAGCTCTTGACATTCACTTCGCAAGCTGGGAAGAAGTTGCTCTTGACCGCTCACTTTGGAGGCATTGTGTAAAGCGTCGACCTCTGCAAGCCGGGGATGGAGCAAATCGCTCCGGCCTGAACGCGATCACGCCGGCGGCGTGCAACTGAATGGCACTACAACAGAGTTCTGACTATCGTGGCAAGCGGCGCGGGAGAGATGGTTCCCTTCCCGAATCGGACTGTTTAGTCATTCAAAAAAAGTTGCAAAACATGACATTCATGCGATGTGATGTACATCCATGGTCGACATCGACCGACGGAGGCCAACAACAACACCCATCTAAGCAGCATAATCACACATTGTACCGAAACCCAGTGATCAAGTCTAGGAAATTGACGAGCTGAATCTCGCATAAATTGAGAGAAAACGCGTGGATACGCCACAGAAAACAAACACCAAGCGGTAATTTCCGGAACAAGTAGCCTCCAAATGCAAATGAGATCACACACACACACAGACTACAGCACGTCAAACGGAATACTAAATGGACCGGCATGTTACTGCAGTGTAACTTACTTGCACTGGTGACGAGGCATTGTTGGAGGATGGGGGTGGCTGTCGAGCGGGTGATTCGGTCAGTTTTGTGGAACGATTGAACGGAGTAGGATCATGGGGCAAAGGTGACAAGCGCAGGCTCGAAACTTTACTCGGTGGAGACTGTTGACTGGAATGCGTCACAAAGAGCGGATTTGAATGATGCCCCCCAAAAGTCGACAAGAACAAACGATTACAAATACAAGATTCACCAAATGATTTTTAAAAAGTTTTGTTTGTAGGTGAAAGTGAATCAGCGGGATAAGATAAAACCTTGTGCAAAAATAGTAACGAGTAAAGTTCTCTGTAGTGCTGAAAAGTGTAAGGGATGTCTTTTCACGGTATTGATAGTGTTGAAATCAGATAAAAAGTATGTTCCGCCAATATGTTTATGGTTTGAATGAGACGGATAAAAAATTCATTGTGCGCTTCTCTACCGATGCAGGAGTCCCTACAAACGCTCACATCTCTTGCTCCTTGCCAGGTACTCAGAAAATGCTGAAAGAGTACGACTACCACGATTATATATCACTTTGGGACAGTCATCGGTTTAAAGTGACGGAACATCATAAAACAAACCCAACCCAGTCAGCGAGGACGATCCCGGGAATCGAAGTGGACTTACCCCACAATCTCCATGAATTCATCCGCAGTTTTCGGGGTAGCTGGCGGAGAATCTGCTGTCGCCGTCGCTTGCAAGGTCCAATGTCTAGGCTGACGGAATTGCATCCCGTAATCGCATGGTGAAGTCACGTGTTTCGCCCAGTGAGAGGATGTCTTTCTCAGGGAATGGTGACCACGGGTAGATACGGGTGTGTGCGGCAGCTTGGCATTCGACAGTTGCAAATCGTCATTCCGTTTGTCGGGATCCAAAAAACTTTTAATGTTGGCCGATGAAAGTTGAAGATAATTGGTGGGCATGCAAGGTCTACCCACGCTGCGCGGAAGCTCGGGTGAATTGGAAAAGCCAGAAGATGCTGAAACACAGAGAAGTGAAGATTACCATGCGGTAGGATGGAAGACACACGGCTATGACCACATAAATCGAACGGACAACGAGAGTGAACACGGTTCGTTTGATAAACAAACCAGAATTTAATCAATGAATAAGGTTGCTGGACAACAAAAACTTGTTGAGACAATGTCACAGCACGGCAAAATCATTGCGCTTAAACGTATTAGTAATATAACAGCGAGCAAATGAAAGGATATGGCCCACAATCGAAATTTGGTAAATTAAACAATTAGAATTAGATGTTCATTTACGAGTAGGAAGAATAACTGATCTTAAAACCAAATAAAACAAAATAAACTGCATTTTCATTGCTACGACAATGAGATTAAAAGGGAAACAACACATTTCACTAGAAGAAGAAGAAGAAGAAGAAGAAGAAGAAGAAGAAGAAGAAGAAGAATAAAAGAATGATTTTATTCGTGTACACGAATTTTCAGCAATACATTAATTTACACTAATTAAAAATAAAGATTAACGAGAGCGCGGTGGTGTATGGTATCGAAGCACAAGCCTGATCCAGGCAAAGTGCCGCACCGTCAGAGACTGCACGTGGGCTAAGATACGGTCAGGTTGCCCAGGTCTAGACAGATATGAGGGGGAAATAGAAATAGAAATGGTGGTGAGACTCCAGCGTGTTTCAGCATGCAGCTCACGACCGTTGGCCAATCAATTTAGCACGATGTTAGCCGTACAGCACAGAAATGCTGCATCATTGCACATCCGTGCCTGCGGTGGGGTGCAGTCTAATCGAATGCATGTTAGCTATATTTGGAATGTTGCTTCTTGTTGCGAATAAACTTCATCTATTTGATGACTGATTCAACGTGTGGAAAATATGAAAGCGATTAAAATTCACTGAAACTAAGTTGACATGAGTGCAACATTGTTAAAACAAGCTAGATGTCAGGCAATGTTGAATAGTCTGATAGGCAAAATGCACCTGGGATAAAATACCGTTATGCTATTTGGACATGAAAGATATAAAGGAAAACGGCTTCGAGAATACAGTGTTTCAGCAAGGAACTCAGTACCACTGGTAAAGCAATATAGTACGGCGATACCTGCAAAGTATGGAAGTAGTGCACAATCGCACGTTCGTCTGATAGGTGAAACGTGGGTTGAGGTAGTATCGAATCGTTCAGGCATAGAGACGGATTTAAGAAAACGAAACCCGTAGTGGGATTCGGTCGAGTTTTCTGTCACACTGGAGCATGAATAAATCGTTGCAGGCGAATTCGTTCACACGGTAAAAAAGTATTATACAAATGTGCAAGACATTTTCTTTCGATAAAATGACCCAACATATAAACATATTCCCAAGACAGAAAGCTCCTCATGCCCAGGTTTGCACCTATTTTAATCATTAGAAGCGCGCTCCCGAGAGCTTATTTTGGGAAAAGTTAAATCACATGCTCATTAATCAGGAACAGTTCAGGTTTATGGCTGTTTCTAATTTTATGAATGATACATCATCATCATCCACTTCATTAACACGGAAAGCAGCGCGCTGAACAGGAGTTGACATTCTAACCTTTTATTAGCGTGTGAGAATGTGAAATAAAATAATACTTCTGTTCTGTATAAGCAATGCTTTGACTCACTGATTGCCAACAACAACAACGAGGTATCACGTGAGATAGCGTAGTCTCGTCGCTGTTACACGTTACCCATATTTGTATAGGCCTTGAACAACAAGATGGTTTATCAGAATTCACGGTACTTTGGTTACACGCATAGATTCCTACACCCCCTACTAATGAAGCAACGTTTCATGAGATAAAACAATAGAAAAATGGGGATAAGATGCGATGGAAGGACCTGACATGGAGATCAGATCGGTTGGGTGACCACAACAGTTGTTGCTGAGTACTTCACGACTGGTCGGTAAAAAAGGCTACTCAAATTTGTCAGTCTGTTGAATGGTTCACGAACGAGTAATTGCGATGGGACAAACGGTGGACGGTATCCCAAGCCGTAAGACGTGGGACTACAATGGGGATGGTTGGGGGTTCGAGTCCGACCCGAAGCACTGCTGATGAGATCAAATGAGCGCTACACCTAAGTCTAATGCTTTATTATGTCGAGATCGTCGTGATCGCGTTTGTAAATATTTCGATGGAATTGACAGATGAGTGGTCACAAACATAAACAACGTGTTCTTCACAACACGCTTAAGAAAAATCTTTTATGAAAGAGGAAAACCAAAACGAAAAAAGTACGGTGAATCGCAAAATTAAACAGAAGTGAAACCTTACCGAAACCTTGGTACTCAAACAAGGCAACAGTGAATGATAGCAAGCGCCATGCGGAAACAAGTTAGGGCACACGCCGAAAACATTTACGCCAAATGGGCGTTCCCTGTTAGAGGATAAACTGAATTAAAATTCCGTTTTTTCTTTAACGCCATATATCCGGCTAGACAACTAACAATCACTTGGCACGGGGCACCATTGTTCGCCGGTTGGGTCTGGTCAACAGCTGGAATTAAAACCTCATTGAAAAATAAGCTTCACAAACACATATTCCCTAGCTCTTTCGCAATGTATTGAATTCTTGCTGTGCACCAGAGCCTTAAGTTCAGCAAGATCCAATTTCTTAAATCATAATGGTGATTGTGGAGGCAAGCTCAAACTATCTAAAAACGCATATGACGTAACTTCCTTATTTGTGCTCGTGGCTTGCGCAATAAAAAGGGTGACTGTGGATGAATAGCGCTTTAAGAATACATTTTTTCTAGTAAATGAAAGCCAGTAGACCCGTGTAGAAATAAAAACCAGTAAACCCGAACGTCTTCCGTTTAATAGAAATGCGGGAGTAAAACCTGGGGAATAATAGTCGGTGAGTCATCACGGGCAGCAAGTATCGAGTACTCACCTGTCATACAACCACGACACCATAAAATTTCAAATACATGGGCAACGGTGGGACTAAACAAGAGCTATATTAAGGCGACCGGCCAGGTGTCTACACCTCGATTGAAACAGGCATTTAATCCCGTGTTGTGAACGAGCGGAGCGATTAATGCTTGAACGCTTTCTTGCAGCTTTGAGTATCGCGCAACACTACTGCGCTTGAAAACAGATTGTGCACACTCGAAGATGATGACTACAATAAGGCCGCCGATAAGGGGATTTCGTTTCATATCTCTGTGTGATGAGCCACTGCAAACTCGTACCGAGTGGACCCAAAATGCTCGAGTCAAGTCAGAGCCCAGCTACAATTACGTGGCCATTCTGAAATATGATTTACAAGCAAAAGCGCATCAGAAAAAAAGGATGACTTCCCAAATCAGCTGTCTATGCATGTCAGTCTGTTTTACGATATCAGAATCGCCATCGAAGATTTTCTCACGGATAGTTGTAATACGCATCCAATGTTGCCAACTATCTCAAGTGCAAAAACAGCAATAACTGAAGAGCCACATACGTAATTCTTTTCTCACTTAACATATCTACAACAAAACCGCGCGAATCGTTGCTATAGACACTGTCGCTGTTTTAGAGAAGTCTCTTTGACATCGCAGATGACCCAAGTTACGAAACACCATCGTTGTTCTGGAACTTAATGCTGAAATCACTTTATATAAAACGCTTTACTAACAGTGTTCGATGGGATGAGCGAGTAACGAATGACGAGGTTCGCCACCGTTGTTTTGATATCCCTCGCCTGAGTTCGATATTGCAACAAAACCGACTGAGATGGTTTGGCCACATCCTAAAACGCTCGGACGCTGAGGTAACCAGGGTGACACTATTGCCGACACCCTGCGCAGAATGGCGTTGTCATCGCGGAGGACAAGTGAAGACTTGGCTCGCCACCGTGAGATCGGTTGTGGTGCTGCTTTGTCTACGATCGGTTTATGGATGGCGCACGTGGGACCGGGCCTGGCTTAAAATCTGCGCGGATCTCGCTTCTAACCGGCACGCGTAGGTGGCTGCAATCCGTGACATCAACGAAGCTGACTCATCCTCCAGGGGAGATAGTCGCAACAAAAGTAAAAAGTAAAGTATGTAAGTGCAGCTATCAAATTAGGTGAAACAAAGGAAACACCCTCATTAGCAAATCCAGACAGTTTCTGTCATATTTATATCCTATAACAAAACCTTGAACTTGAAAGATGCAAGGTGCATTCTAAAGAATGTCACAACATTAAGCATTCAGTCCAGAGCATCCATATAGTAATCTAAGATAATAACTAAGTCATCAGCATCATCGAAAACAAAAAACGTTTCTTCTCACAGCCTATCAGAATGCCGAGTGTCAATCGAAAAATTGAAAAATTGAGATATTTGGTTGACATAATTTAAAGAGGTCTTTTGGATCGGTTGAAAAATACATAGTGCAGTACCCGGTTTACCAAGGCAAGCCGCGAAAGTCAGCGAGTAGGTACCAAACGTCTTCATACACATTATCCCAAAGATGAATAGTTTTCACTCATGGGCACAGATTACAGGCCTCAAGCAAGCGCTGAATGATGCAGGGAACACGACTTCGTATCGAAACTCACGTACATATTAGCGTCAATAAGACCGGATCAAACTCGTGCATACACAGAAATGTGTCAAGACATTTCCGCAAGACAGATGTGCGATTGTTCAGCAATGTGCCGCGAGGATAGCTGTGCTAAACTGATTTATCATTGGAACTAAGAATACAGTAAAACTAACCTCTCTTTTTTGTACAACTAAACAATATCTTAGTCCGTGCAATGTCTATGATTGTGCAGCATTTTACCCGAGTCCAAGTTTGACTTCGTATGAAATACGAAGAACGCCACGATACGTGGTTCTGAAACGTACGTGCAGCTGATTACTGCCATACCGAATCGCAGATTTGAAAGCGGACTGTACTAGCAAACAGGTAACTAGTTAGGGCCTTCATCTCCATATGTTATGTCACGGTTTGCGGTTTGAAACTAATAACGAAACAGCTTTAAATTGGAAGAACAGTTTTATCTCAATGATATTATTCGAGCTTATAGCCGGAAAAATTAAAACTCCAGTTTCATATAATTGGAGGTTTTAGACATTGAGCACCCTCGGTGGACTCCAGAAATGATGGAAGTCGATTATATTATTATCTACATAAACAAAGGCTTGCAAAAGAAAGAGTTTGCTTACAAAAATCGGTAAAACGTTGTTACGAAACATCTTATAAAAAGGCATATCGATCTATCGAGAACACTCTACCTTTGTATGTATGAAATCACAAACTTGATAAAGGAAAAATGACGCACAGTCACATACTAGGATACGAAACTGTAAGATGTAAGAACTAGAACTAAGAATTATAGCGTGTTTCTAGATGCACCTTAGTATCGGTGGTAAATTGAATCAATTCAGCACGGCAAGCTGCACAGTACAATACACGATTATACACCTGTAGATATCGTTTCGTCGGAGTGGAAAGTAGTTTTAACGAATGCCAGATTACAAGGAAGGGAAAGGGTTTCGATAATATAGAGCAGGCTTTCAAAAATTTGCTGGGTGAAAGCACTCCAAAAAGCAAAAAAACAAGGAGAAATATTCATGCTAATCAACTTTATACAAGATTAATGTTTCCTGATGAATACTGAAGTCAAAACGATAAAAATTATACTGCAAGCAATAAGATCAGTAATTGCTGAGGTATCAAATGAAACTACAGATTAAAAAATCAGGTAAAAATGTGAACATGAAAATATCGGTTAAACGTACTTAGGTGACGCTCAACTCCGCTGCAAGTGGATTCTAGAAGAGATTCCTTTAATTTGAACAAGTTTTCTTCCAGACAATATTGAATGAACGTAGCATATAACTCCAGCAGATGAAAGGTTGTTCTGTTGTTGCCTTCGGCTAGTTCTGTGGGATCGATGTGATCCAATGAGAGTCCAATGAAGTCGGAAAGTTTTCCAATTATTAATTTCAAACGGTCTTGAAGATTACGAGGTTCATTCGATTCAAAAACTTGAGAATATTATGAAAAGCATGGACTTACAAACTTCTTGGCCGAACAAGTGCCCGAAAATGCGAATTAGGAATTCCGGGCTAACATCACGGGCATTTTGTAGAAGGAATGGCTGCTTTAACAATGAAAGAATATAGTTTGCTTTTCCAAGAATTCCTGAAATTGTGGACATCACACATGAGCAACCTACTATTTTCCCACTGGCCATCTGATTTTAAAGTCATCGGAAAACAATTCAACCAAAAGTAAATTATTTAAATAATGTAAAAGGTCAATGATTAGAAAAAAACCAATAGGTTAAACAAAAGTGAAACATAAATTCACGAACGTAGAAACAGTTATATCAATGTGCAATTAAAGTCTGTTATGTTGGAAACTGGTGTTCACAAGAAATTTTCCTGAATCTTTTGAACAATTAACCCAGTGTTGTTTCCAACAATTCTGGTTCAGGTTCAGGTTCAGGTTCAGGTTCAGTTTGCACAGGACGATAAGTGGCTAGGTCGCCAATCAAACGTCCGGATTTCTTCCGGTGGTATGCCAAAAAAGAGCGCCCACCACTTCAAAAAAAATAGTTCACAGATTTCTTCTGGTAGGATGTTTACCTGGAATGTAGAGCAAAAACTCCCCTCACCAAAGGTGAGGAGACATTAATGCATTTCAAAGACCAGGTAAATACAATATCAAACTCAATTAGGGGCAAAATGCAGGAAATAATGAGCTCCATACGGCATCAAGTCTATTCTTGAAACACATTACAGAGTTAGAGTTCACGACATCTTCAGGTAGGCAGTTCCAGTAGCTTACTACTCTTTCACTGAAGAAGTGCTTACGAGCATTAGACCTGACATGTTGTTTGGCCAGTTTCAGAGGGTGACCTCGAGTACCAACATTGGGTGCGAGAACATACATTTCACCTGGTTGAATAGTACTAAAACCGGCCATGATCTTGAAGGTTTCTATCAGATCCCCACGCAGCCGCCTTCTTTTCAGTGAAAAGAGCCCTAGACTTAATAGTCTTTGCTCGTAAGATCTACCTGATTGCCCTTCGATCATACGAGTAGCAAGGCGCTGAACACCCTCAAGCCTTGCAATATCTTTTTCAAGATAAGGTGACCAAGCTTGAATGCAGTACTCGAGATGAGGTCTAACGACAGCCTTGTATATCGGTATGAAAACCTCCGGGGACCTGCAGGATAAAACTGATCGAAGGCGAAACAGCGCGCTCCTAGCACGATGTGCAGCTGCTGCACATTGATCAGCCCATTTGAAGTCCGCAGAAATCTCTATACCTAAGTCGCGTACTCTCGGCACCCCAGTTATCACAAGTGTACCATCTGGGCCAGCTACCGCCAGCTTCTTGCCGACTTTCGACAAGAGATAGCTTTTTGAGAAATTAACTGGTAGATCCCATATAACAGACCACTTGATAACCTTTTCAATATCGTCAATAAAATCACTTTCGTTCGGTGATCCAATAAACTTGACATCATCCGCAAAAATGTAGCAGGGACACTTAATCGCCGCTGCCAAGTCATCGATGAAGATAAGGAAAAGTAGCGGCCCGAGTACAGATCCCTGCGGAACTCCACTTGTAACCCTTACTTTCGGTGAGTACGTACTGCCCACCCTGACACGAAAGTACCTGTTGCTTAAGAAGCCTACTATCCAGTTCCTTAGAGGACCAACGATACCCATATAGCCTAGTTTGGTAGCGAGCAGTCTATGGTTCACTGAGTCGAAAGCCTTGCAGAAGTCCAAGTAGAAAACCTCAACCTGTTGGCCCTTATCCAATTTTCTGGTGACCTCGTTTAGAAAGCCCAAGAGGTTTGTTAGGCACGACTTTCCTTTAAGGAAGCCATGTTGAGCAGAGTCCAGCAACTTAAACTCAACTAAGTGCCTGCAGATCCGATCTCTGATCAGCCTCTCTAAGATCTTACACAGAATGACAGTAAGGCTTACCGGTCTATAGTTACAGACAGATGAACGACTGCCGCTTTTGTGTATCGGGATAACATCGGCTAGCTTCCAATCACTCGGAATAACTCCATGCACCAGCGATGCGTTAAAAAGACGACCCACGCTCTCAGCTAGTACGGGCGCCAAGTTTCTAATAAACTGAGGGTGAATACCGTCTGGGCCTGCAGACTTATGTGGGTTAGTTGCTGCAAGCTGAATTCTAATCTCCTCATTAGTGAAATATAGTACCTCGAGTGCAGCAATGCCATCCGATTTTACAGAGACTGGTGTGATAGGCGGGTCTATTTGGCGGTCAGTTCTCTGGACTGACTGAAAGTGTTCGAGAAACGCTAAAGCCTTTTCGACATCTGAAACTATATGGGGTCCGTTATCCTGTTGCAGGTTACCGATCCACTCGCGCGTTTTGCCTTTAGATTGGGCATAGCTATAGTAACGCTTTGGGCACTGCTTGATATTGCGTGCCAACCGTGTTTCAAATTCACGTTTCGCTGTGCGTTGCATAGCTACAGCCTTATTCCTCACTGTCTTATACTGTATCCAGGACCGTTGTGTCTGTGAAGTCTTATAGCTTTTCCAGGCTCGATCCCTGAATTTAATCACCCGGCGCATCGCAGGTGTGAACCACATTGGCTTGTTGCGCCGCTTGACAGGAACCAACGGAGCAAACTTATCTTGCAAGCTCGAGAGACAGCAATGGAGAAGCTGCCAATTAGCAGCCACATCTTCACCTGTGTATTGCGACAGGATCGTTTTAGCTTCTTCTGCTACAAGATCCCAATCTACACATTTGAAATCACGCCTCAGTTTAGGAGGAGGTTTGTCATACCTGAGTATTAGCTGAAAGCTTATCATAATATGATCACTCTTCCTAGCGGAGGGAGGTATTCTACCTGTCGTACCATTTCACCACTCGAAGAGACTACAACATCCAGTAACGAAGGTAAGCAACCCTGTCGAAACCTTGTTGGCTCAATGACATGCTTGCTCATAGCATGCGTGTGAATCCATTCGGTAAAGTCTTCAGACAATTTATCGGTGGAACACTGAGTCGACCATGATATGTGGGGTAAATTGAAATCACCCACTATAAGAACCTGGGCCCCCTCGGAGCGCAATAAACTGAGATTATCAAGCAGATCATTCAAATCCTGCAATTTAGCTTGAGGACTCATATAAACGCACGCTATTACCATTGATTGTTTATATGAGTGGATGACGCAGGAGCATAGTTGAACGTTGTGCGTGCTAAGCCGAAAGCTCGATTCTGTAGTTCCAAAACCAAGCCGAAGAAAAATGGCAACCCCGCCACCATTTGTTTCACTAGGTCTATCGCATCTGACTACAGAATATCTGTTACTTATCATCTCGGGGATAGAATCAGTTTCTGATAGCCAGGTTTCCGACAGTGCTATTGCATGTGGCCGGAGCTCATGTGCCAGGATAGAAAGTTCGGACCACTTATTTCGGATACTACATGAATTTCCGTATAGCACGGTGGCGACGGGACCTAGCAAAACATTTTGACTCAATCCTGCTTGTTCCTCGGGCGTAGTACCCGAGGAGACAGCACGTTTTTTTGGCGTGCTATTCTGGATGGATGAATAAACCTCAACCTCTTGAATTACAGTTGTATTCTGAAGGTTACTAACCATCAGCTGCGGAATTGCGGGGTAAGTACTATGAACGACGTTCAGGTCCAAAGAACCCTCCGTAGTTTCTGCATCTGATACTGCCATATCTTTTTCCGAAAGACATTGCAAGCTGCCACTCGGCATTTCATGCAAAAGATCACTTTTTTTTGTAGATCCGTTGTTGTCGTCGGGCACAACAGCGTGTTTACCTTTGGTGATTCTGTCCAGACTATTATAACCTGCTAGGAATTTATCACGATCGTTCTGTGAGATAAATTCAACTAAGAGAGGCCTTGGACTTATGCCCGTCGCACCTTTAGTGCCCTTCCACACTCCTACACGATGAACGCGCCTGATCGCTGTGTCTGGACGCATTTCAACATTTCGGAGCAGATTTCTTATGCACGTCCGATCCAGTGATCTACGTGCTTTAGCCTCGCGTATGTAGGGTTCATCCTGATTAAGCACCAGGACATTACGAGATTTATCTCGAATCCCTAGACGCGCTGATTTGATCATTTCAATGTCCCTGGAGACTTTCTCGAGACTAGAAACGACAGCAGCAAGAAGGTTTGAATGGGAGGAAGGGAGCCCCCTGGTATTCAAAATCTTTTTCGATTTAGCCTTACATCGTCCTTTACGGTGCTTTGAAGGCGATCCTTCTGCCGTGATAGTATCAGCTACAGCTTGAATCGACTCCCTATCCACTATATTGCTGTTTCGAGGCTTTTTGGAACGAGATTTTTTTCTCGTAATAACAATCGAATCTGCCTTCACTGACGGAATAGCTTCTTTGGTGCTATCGCGTGGCTTTTTATGACGAGAAGTTTTAGTCCCCGTAAGATTCGAATTGTTGGTCCTCGTTGTGCTCTCCCTCACAACTTCAGCATAAGATTTTTTACGGTTAGGCTGTTTTGGAGTGACAGGTTTCCCGGGAGAAGCGATTTTGGGTTTTTCTGAGAATGCCTTTTTCGCGGCCGATTGGCACTCGCTGCACATCCATTGAAGCCAACGATGCGCTACATACACCTTATAATGCTCGGGATATATTCCCGAACATTTCGGATGAGCCCATCTCTTGCAAGTATGGCACTCAATACCCTTAGCTACCTTTCGGTGACATGAATTCTTCACGCAACTAGCA
>JACCGJ010007270.1:0-19515 GCA_013407085.1 Atriophallophorus winterbourni
TTGTGCGCGATTCCAAAACTTTTGTAAGCAAACAGGAGAAAGTTTATCGGGCCAAACAATCCCTTTAATGCATCCCAGCGGGCATTCGGTTTGTAATTTAACGGGATATCGGTCGCTTGGAATCATCGTCCAGATGTGATATAATATTAGACACATATAATTCCGAAGGGCAATTTTTCATGAAGATTATGGTACGGAATGACCAGAGGGAAATATTGTTCCCAGGAAAAAACACGGGAGGGGGGCGACTAGAGGAAAAAGTTTAATGAACTCTTCAGATATCTAGCATCAAAATTTTCATTCGTTTTCGACGCGGCGTTTTTAACTTTTTTAAAGACTCGTCCCCATATTAGCGAATGAGGTAAACCTTCAGTTTACAAAAGCACATTGATAGCAAACACACCGAATAAGAACTCCAGAAGTCGGAACACAAAGGTGTATGGAATGATGCACAGCCGTAGCTGGTAAAATTCACGCATTATAGAAAAAAGTAATTTCCATACGTACGCGCAATCACGCAGTCAAAGATAAGACAAGTCACTGTGTTCAGGATGTGGGAATCGCTCATTGTATTGATCAACGGACATCCAAGGACCTCACTGTCGGTCCGAAAGGGAAAAAGAGAACAAAGATGAAGTGCGCATTTATCTTAAGTATAACATCTGGTCCACCAAAATCCAGCATCTTGACGACTTTAGACAAGAAATATCATTTAGTGAATGTAGATGGTAGATCCCATGTAACAGACCATTTGATGACATTTTTGAAATCCTAAAGATGATCCTGTTCATGTAGTGATCTAATAAACTTGACATCATCCGCAAAAATATAGCAGATATACTCAAGCGACGCTGCTGAATCACCAATGAAAATGAGGAATAATAGCGGTCCTAGAAGTGAACCCTGTGGGACTCAAATGACAACTTTTATTTTCTAGAAATGCATACAGCCTGTCCTGACACGTTGTGATGGCAAGCTTTTCAATTTGAATCGCCCGCGAGCACAAACCAAGTAACTGGATGTCCTAATCTGTGACCTACTCTTTATCGACGATGTAGCAATTATTACACACTCACAAGAACACCTCCAGTCGCTATTTGACTGTTTTTAGTCGGCATGCGAAGACCTTGCGCTAACAATCAGCATAAACGAGGCCGAAGTCCTTGGTCGAGGGATTTTATCGCCTTTAATCTTTACTGCTAAAAACGGTCAGCTTACACCAGTACATCATTTCACATATCTTGGTTCAACCTTTGCAGATAACCTCTCGCTAGACACAGAGATTAATAAGTGGATTAGCAGCACAACTGTCATATTGTACCGATTATACTCTCGTGTTTGTGGTTACTGCGAGTTGACTGTAGAGAAATAGTTGAAGGTATACAGCGCGGGCGTACTAGATGCTTTATTGTAAGCTAGTGAAACCAGAACGACCCCCGCAGAAAGCGAACGAAAGGTGAATGCATTCCATGTACGAAGCATCCATGGTATCTTGAACATATCGTGGATGAATAAAGTGACTAATGCTGGATTCGTTTCAAAAGGTGCTTTAAATAGCATGTTCCCTTGCAAGGACAGCGCCCACTTGGGTGGCTTGGCCACGTCTACAGAATGGAAAATTGTCGTATTCCGGAAGATCTACTCTATGTTGAGTTGCAATCGGGAAGTCGAAAGTTATGCAAACCGCAATTGTGATACGAAGACGTTTACAAAAAGGATATGAAAGCACGTCGCGCCATATTGTGGATATTTCTGCCTCATTCACCTCATTGACTGATAGTCAACCTGCTTTGGCAATTTCGACCGCCTCCGCAAGTAGGCGTTCGCAATACGGTTTAATACGGCGTTTTAATATTTCCACATTGTCTAGATCGACGCTGTGGCCTGTATCAAAAACGTAATCTGCCAAGGCCGCATCACATATAAGAGGTTGATATATCCTCGCATCCCGGGGCTGACTCCAGACATGCTTCCAGTGTACTTCGATTCTAGTGTGAATTTCCAAGGATGTCTGCCCAATGTAAACCCAGAAACAGTCATTAAAGTTGATTCTGTAGAGGATGTTCTTAACGTTAGATAAAGTTTTCTCATAATTGAGATGCACAGGAACCAAACGGATAGTTTTCCTTTTTTCAAATTACGCGTATGGTTGCCTGTTTAAAAGTTCTACATATCGCTTCAGATGTGCATTTTATATAATGTATACAAACTGCAAAGGATAAGGTTGTCGGTTAACAACGTAAAGTGACGGCCGTAAATCAACTTGTGGAATCGTTTGACAGCGAATATGAGACTTAATGCTTCTTTTTTGATTTCCTTATTGTTGCGTTCGGCTGGAGTCATTTCGAGTTGAAGCATGCATAATCGTCTTCCCGTTTCCATCGGCAAACCTGTGAAGTATAACAGCACCAACATCATATACAGATGCATAAGCTGCCACGAGGTTCGGCTGCTTGGAATCGTAGTGCGTCAGTAACATGTTTGATGTTAACAGTGATTTTAGCTTGATAAATGCTTTTTCGCATTCGGGTGATCAGTTCTATGGGACATCATTTTGAAGAAGTCGATTGAGCGGTGGACACAATGGTGTGTAATAACCGATCTAACCAACGAATAATCGCAGTGATGCAACATCTTTTGGGTCCGGCATCTGCTGGATTGTTTCTATGTTGCAAGGGTCAGGGTGACGTCCACTTTGATCGAAAATAAAACCAAGGTATTTTGTTGATTTCATATAAAACTGGTATTTCTCTAGACACAAGCGTTAACCAGTTTCAGCGATCTGCTTGAACGTCTGGTTGAAGCGATCATCGAGTTCTTTGGAGGAGGACTCGACAATGTGTAGATCGTCCAGAGATGCCAGACTTAATTGTGTCCATCAATTGCTGGAAATCTGTAGGATTACTCTTCAAACCAAAAGAAAGACATTGATGCTGGAACAATCCCTTGCGGGTATTAATCGTTAGCAGTTCTTGTGAGTCAGGTGCAACTTCTATCTGCAGATGAGCATATCGATTAGGAACTGAAGACCTAGCATGGAGCTAGTTGGAAAAAGATCTTGGAGTGTGGATTAGCGGGAACCTGAAGAGCACAGCGCATTGCCAGAACATATATCGAAGGGCAAACAGATTGTTGGGTATCTTTCGAAGAATATTTGGAAGATTCTCTCTGGTAACATTACCAAGGATAATGAATGTCTACCTTCGCCCTACGATGGGGTATGCGGTAGAGGTGTGGGCTCCTTGGCTGCGAAAAGATATTGCTCTCTTCGATAAAATCTATCATAGAGCAACAAAGTTAGTGATTGGTCTTCACAATGTGCTGTACACCGAAATATTGCAACGTCTGGGTCTATGCGACTTTACCCAAAGGAGGATACGACGCAATAGTATTCTGACATATAGAATTGTGTCTACAGAAGGACATCCAGTAAAACACTTGCTCGATGTGTGTGATGGGAAAGTGACACGCGGACATACCTTATTTCTCTACGATCCAAGTTCCCGTATTGATTGCCGGCGCAATTTTTTGCCGTACGTGCTATATTTCTTTGGAATTCCCTACCCCAACATGTGGTGGACTCTCCTTGCCTGGCGGCGTTCAAAGCGAAATTGGACTTGCATATGCAAAAGAATAACATTCGTGAGCCTTACATTTGATATTCACAATTGCTTTTATACTATTGTATTTTTCCTCTATTTATTCATACCGTAATCCTGTAGTGTTGTGAAGTATTAAAAAACATCTAATTTAGGGGACCATTAAGTTTTTCGGCGGAGGACACTACAATGTGTAGATCGTCCAGGTATGCGGCCAGACCAGGGATGCCATACTTAATTGTGTCCATCAATTGCTGGAAAACTGGAGGAGCAGTCTTTTCACTAAAAGGAAGACATTGATACTGGAACAATCCCTTGTGGGTATTATTCGTTAGCAGTTCTCGTGAGTCAGGTTCAACTTCTATCTGCAGATAAGCCTCAGCTAGTTCGAGCTTTGCAAAGTACGAACCAGTATTGAGCATTGTCAACAAATCATCTGCGACAGGTAATGGATAGTGGTATTCGGTCATCAACGTAAAGTGAGGGCTATATATCAAATAGTAAAATCGTTTCATCGCGAATATGAAAGCTAATGCTTCTTTTTTGATTTGATCATAGTTGAGTCAATGATGGTGAAGCATTCATAATCGTCTTATCGTTTCCATCTGGAAACCCCTGGATTATTACAGCACCAATAAAATATCCAGATGCATAAGCTGGTACGAAGTTCGGCTGCTTGGAATCGTAGTGCGTCAGTAACATGTTTGATGTTAACAGAGATTTTAGCTTAATAAATGCTGTTTCACATTCGCGTGGCCAATTCCATGGGACATCTTTTTGAAGAAGTCGATTGAGCGGTGGACACATTGAGGTGTGATGGTAGGAATGCACTGCAAAAACTGATCATACCAACGAATCATCTCAGTGATGCAACATCGTTTGGGGCCGGCATCTGCTGGATTGATTCCAGGTTCCCAGGGACAGGGTGACGTCCACTTTGATCGAAAATGAAATCAAGGTATTTTATTGATTTCACTGATATTGATATTTCATTGTTATTTCATTGATGAAGGCGTAAACCACTTTCAGCGATCCGCTTCAACGTCTGGTTGGAGCGACAATCGAGTTCTTCTTCGGAGGAACCGACTTTTGACTGTATTTGACAATCAATGAAACGTCTCAAGTTGAGTGACGCGCAAAATCCTAGAGGTATATCAGAACCCAAAGCGGATTTGTCTATGCAGGCGGTACTGTGTTGAGGCAATCAAAATATAGTAAAAACATACCTCAAATATTGGGGTCAACCGGGTAAATGTCCAAACAATATCGTGTACGTCCCAAGTTACGTACACGAGTCAAATCAAATCAAGTTCAAATGTCCGACCGTCCCACGCAATCGAGATTACGACAAATTGTGCGCAGTAAATAAAGGTCAAAATAAGCAAAAGTGTCCGCAAAGCAATAGGATAATGACAGGTCGGAAAAACAGTGTGGAAGGCGATATTGACGTAACAGAAAGAAGCAACACCGCCCCCCAAAGCCAGCATTCGTTCCACGGGGACTTTCTGTTCCTTTCATCCTTCATCAGATCTGCACACATGTCAATCGAAGGTATTTTGACATTAACAAGATTTTGCTCCGATGCACACACACGGGAATTCGAATCAGCCTAAATACTGATCCCGTCGACTGGTGACACTTTATAGTTCGATGTATCACCACCGCAACTTTCCGGACTGTTCCACCGATCACGTGAAATGGACATATCAGCAGCTCGGCCAGTTTCCCCGTCAAATCCGGAATCAAATACCAGTTTCGTGGGAATATCCAGATGTGTCATCAACAGACCTGATCGAGTCGTCAAATCAGTCTCGGTAAAATCAGTGGTCATATTATCACGATTATAACAATGCGAAATAAAACAAGCAGGACGTCCACAACTTTGTGAGAAAGCTGAATCGTGACAAAGTCATCAACATCTGCAACGGGTGACTTTCGATCAAACACATCAACCAAAATTTCTGGTTCACCAGCGCTATTGCAGTCAAACCGTTGGATATTTGGGATTGGACGACAGGTAATGTGGTCATGGCGCAGCGGTTATCTGCTTCGCTCGGAGGAGTGAGGTCTCAGGTTCGAACCTCGGTGGCGAAAATATTTTCAAAATAATTTTCGTCATCGTTAAGAAGACTCAGCATTCTTCCTAAATAAAGTTTTCTAATGTTTCTCTCCTTTATCTCAATTTCAATTTTATCGATAGCAATTTCCTGCTCTAATATTCTTCGCTCTCTTGCTTTTCGTTTTCTTTCCATTTCGTCGAGTCTTGCTTCTGCTGGTTCAGCGAAACGGTGTCCGTCTGTTTGCAAAGATTGAGAAAATGGACTGTAGGGAGAATCATTAGCGAAATTGTCTTCGTTCTCCAGCGACTTGGTAAAACCTTTGTTGAACATTTCAGCTACTATACGATTTCTTGACGAATGCATTCAAAATGTCGAATCGAAATTTACGAAGACGGATGAACACTCCGAATTAATTGAGCACTGTGTAGTATTAATTGAGTACTGTTGATTCTTATTGAGAATCAAGGAATTCCCCAATATGGAGTTACGCGCAAAATCCCAGGTATTTCAGAACCAACGAGGATTTGTCAACAAAAGCGGTACTATATTGAGGCAATCAAAATAACTGAAAAAGATACCTCAATTATTGGGTTAACCGGGTTAGATCCGGGTCAATATCAAAACAATATCGTGTACGTACCAAGTTACGTACACGAGTCAAAATCAAATCAGGTTCAAATGTACGACCGTCCCACGCAATCGAGATTACGACAAATTGTGCGCAGTAAATCAAGGTCAAAATAAGCAAAAGGGTCCGTAAAGCAATATGATAATGACAGGTCAGAAAAACAGTGTGGAAGGCGACATTGACGGAACAGAAAGAAGCAACAGTTATTTAGGAAATTTTAGTATTTCGTATTTAGTTGACAGCAATGTAACGTAATTAGGTAGGCTACAGATCCACATATATGTAGAGTTTTGTCTCTCAACAGCATATTATATAACAAATATATCACGCCCAGAACATAGGCAGTGGTTCAAAAGAATATTTTCATGAAACATTCGGTGTAAACCGTTTTATTCGTCAAGTGAGTTTTTATTATCGATGGCAATTGTCCGATCTGCCTCAAATAATTTTGATGAACATTGGTTGAAAAAATGAAAAAAAAGTTTACTGGTTCGCATGAACTGCCATTTTAACAGCGGCAGACTAGACTTTGTGTGTGCCTTCTCAAGAGCAGGCGCTTTAGAGCTGACGTAATCTTGACATGATGAATAATCCATATGTAGTATCACCCACTCAGACACCTCTGAAAAAGTAGTTACAAAAACTCGACCCGATCTCGCAGTCTGTAAACACATGTACGGATTCCTCATTAAACAGTCGCCGTATCTTTGACGCAGTTCGTTTATGCCATTTGTGGAACAGTTGATCACTAGTAATTGTTTCCTAGCCAAACAATAAATTTGTTGGCATCCTTCGGTCGATGTACATCACAATCGCATGAATGTTCATGTTCTCCTCCGATTAGGGAGGAACAATCTCTCTTGCAGCGCTGGCAACGAAAGTCAGAGCTCGGTTGTATTGCATCAGTTGCACACCTGCGGCGTGATCTGTGTTCAGCAGCCAAGAGCTGTATCTACTCCTCCCCAGCTTGCAGTAGTATAATGATGTACGATTTCTTTAAATATTATACGTTGATTCTATGGTATTATACAGCCAATTCCCTTTATTAACAATAAATCATAAATCCTGGATCTATTAAACGACTGTAACCGAACACCGACGCTGCTTCGATGCTTCGAACATCACCCATTAAATCATTCCAACAAAGTTATGATAATCGAATACATCCAATTGAGACAGTCAACCTTTGAATAGCTCATTTGCACTATGGATCGAATCCTTAAATGCATAGAATTAAAATTCACATTTTCCTGTACACAAGTCATTCAGACGTGCTACCAGTGCTTCGTTCGTTACTCCTACGTGTTTCCATTTTTTAGCAATGACCCCCAGTGATCCACTTTTCGGTAAGCAATGCCAGACAAAACGAAACACCTTTTCTATGTTGGAAATTATAATACATTTTTTGATTTCAGATAACCACTACGAGAGTAAGAATTATGCTGCACATTTCAGTTTAGAGATTTATGTATTCCATTATGTCTGTAACCGTGAAATCACAATTTGGCTATTGTACTATCGATGCATCAAGTTCGCAAGTATATTGCAATCAGCATGTGGTATATAGGTTGAATGCACTATCCAAGAAACTTGAAAAATGTTTGCTTACTGATATGAAACCACTCATTAAAAGTGGAGTGATCGTTGATCATTTGCATTTAATTTCATCCTAAATACCACACGAGAGAGTTTGTTGTGTGAGCACTCATCGGACACACAATATGATCGAGATCCGCTTGTGCTTGAAACAGTGGAGGAGTGGCACACAAGTAAAGCTTTATGCCACTGTTTGATAACGTTGGTACGACCAACATGTTCCGTCGCATCTTCCCACAAACATGGATTAATAAAATTACTGAAATATGGAAACTGAACGTTGTGCGATATTCTGACCTTAAAATTATGAAATATAATTGAATTCGTTTTATAATCAGCATTACACTGTTAAAGTTAGCACGGGAAAATATATTTGGTATGTGAATTGCGAATCTAGATGACCTGTTTTTACAAACATTTAGCTCCCGATCTCTATGCCATCATGGATTCAAGCTCGTCAACGGTTTTCAAAAAAAATTGATCGCCTGAGACGACTGTGTCAGGGGACTGTTTCACAAATTCGAGGATGTCTTATTCTTGTACATAAAGTTCTCAATACTGAAGTCCATTCATTTATATTTTATTTCAAATTCGTATCGCTATCGACATACGAGTTATTAGTTGCATGTTGGAAATACCGCACTCCATACGTTAAATCAGCAAACAAAGTTTGTGGAGATATTGCGTCTTTTGTTATGAATTTCCGAACTGTCCATTGAAAAAAAGACCGGATTGAGTTTACATTCAGATCAAAAGCTAACAAATTTTAGATAGATAACTAGTATATTGTTTATGAGCTTCATATAATCTAATGCTTTGAGATGCTATTCGATACCATCGGGAATAACGTGTATCATAATGCGAAAACTTGTTACTCATGTGACTTTGTTACTATTCTCATTTTCGATTATCAAAGAAAATGAAGGTGAGATTTAATAATAATAATATTATTATTGATTATTATTATTATTAAAAATGATGTTTGCAAATTGTTTGCAAATGCTTTGCGGGTGGAGCTACACGAATTAGAGTATCCTGTTTACTGCTAATCTCAATGTGGCTTTCGCAGTAGAAGATCGACCGTAGTCATGACATTCTTGCTAGAGCTAATTTGATGAAAATGTTAGCAGAATACCAATTTCAATATGCTTGATCGTTTATGCTGCCATGTGAAACTACACGAACGAATAAAGTAAATGGATGAAACGGTAATGTTTAAATTAGAAATTAACGATTTTCAGTCACATTCAAATTCGAATAAATATTCCTATAACTTGTCGTTTGTGTTTGTATCTTCCCCCAACTTTAAGTTTTGCATATGTGAGAATTATGGAAAACACCATCAAATACCCGCATTTAGAAAAATTAATATTGAAATGCATTGGTTTTCACGGCAGGATTTATTTGGTATAACTCCCAATTTCGAAAGTTCTGTAATGGCGCACGTCTCATATAGCTCCTGCCAATAAAGCTCTGCTCCTGGCCTACACGCCATACTCGCAGGAATTCATGATAACGTCTTCAATATCAAAGACGTAAGAAAAACACCTGTCACTACAATTGAGCTAAAATATCTGATTGTTGATGTGGCTGCACTGTTTACCGGACACTTGTATGCTAACAGAAATAGATTACACATTTTCCGGAAATGATGCTCGACAGCATGGATTTGGGTTTTTCGTGCCAAATAGCATGTTTAATGCAACAGAACCAATCTGCTGCTGGAGTTAACGGATATGGACTTCACATCTGAAATGCATTACTGGTACCATTATGTTGGTCAATCTTTATGCCCCAAGGCTCATTGCGACGGCTGTTTAATAAGACGCTTTTTATCGTAACCTCACATTGCTATTGAACTTATTGTAGATGGAAAAAGTGAATGACGCTAAATTGTTTCCAAAAGCTGATCTACAAAGCATGTTAACCGTACTACGACAGCGTGCCTGTGAGTTCTTGGCCACGTCTAAAGACTAGAGAATGATAGTATTATGAAACAATTAGTCTATGGTGAGTTGTATTCAAGAACGTGACCATTGGGCAGACCGCACCTGCGGTACAAAGACGTAGCAACAGAAACATGAAAGCTCTTGGCATTTGCCAGGTTAGTTGGGAAGAACTTGCTCTTGACCGCTCACGTTAAAGTTATTGTTTGAAGCGTCGTCTGCAAACTGGGGTAGAGCAGATAGAGCTTTTGGCTACTGAACTGAGATCTCGCCCCGGCGTGCAACTCACGTTCATCAACAGAGTTCTGCCCATCGTAGCGAGCGCTGCCCTCGATGTTGTTCCTCTAGAATCAGAGTGTACATTCATTCGAATATCTCTGAAACATGAAAGAAAACTATGTGATTTTGATGTACTTCCATGGTGAATATCGACCGAAGGAAGCCAATAAGAACAACAATATAGATGAATCTGCCTTAGATCGGAGGATATCGATGAAAAGGTTCCGCTGAATGTTTTCGTAAAATGCAACGAGGCCGTATATTTGACGAATAATTACAAACCTTATAACCACGTTAGAGATTATCTGATGACAATTGCTGTTTGATTTAATGATATATTTTTCCTTCACACTAGTAACATCAACAGTGTTAATGTACGCAAATGTCACCGTGGATGATGAGATTCAGGAGGCTATGAATTTCGGTACAACATGGGATGTGCTTGAAAAACGTTTGAAAATGGTAAGTGCTTTTCTGACAATCCAAATTCCAGTTCTTTAGACAACACTTGCGTGTTTAATCAGAACAAGTTGAACCGTCGTTGTAAAATTGTTATATAACTAATGAGTTTAAACTTTATAACTTGATGGACAATGACAAAGTGTGCACGTTTCGTTCCAGGTGAAAGGTGAACATGTTGCTCTCACGTCTTTACGCCGTTACACCTACGACAGAGACAAACGTGTATTGTATTTTGTTGCTCAAGTAACGCATGGACGCATCGAACCTCCTAGACCGATATGCATGATCGATTTTATTCTTAACATCGAGATTGCACGTAATAACAAAAACTACAATGTGGTGTCCATCTCTCGTGAAAAATTCAATTTATCATCTCGTGAGTGAAACATAATAGGAATGATTACATATCGATTAACATTAGTACATGGACGTAACCTACAGTGAGGGCGATACTATGATGAACAACTTGTTTAATTTCAGATAAGGAAAGTGTGGGAGAATATAGTGAGTTAACATTTCCATCCTGAAAATGGTATAAATACGCACATATTACATTTGATTACAATCATGCAAATAAATGAAATATTAAACTGGTTGTCAAACAGTGATTCATCGCATCATTATTCATAATTTTGTATTTATTTTCAACTGGATTTTAAGTACTGTTCCATTAATATTCGAGCTTCTGATAAAGATGTCGAAGTAGCTTTCTACGTGAATCATTTTCTAAATCAATCTATCGCACGAGACATTATATAGCGCTAGCATACGAATGATGACGTACATATTTCGCAAATTGATTTCAAAAGACGATTCACATCAAATAATCAATGGAAATATCGCAATACCCAACTCAAAAAGCGTACATATTCTATTGGCAATATACCTAATCATTTTCGAGCATATCATGCAATTACACGGCATAAGTTTGAATAACACACATTCTATTTAGCAATGTAATGAATATTGTTCGTGGCTGATCGGGGATTTATAATCATTCGTTACTTAATTTAAATTGTTGAACAATTTTGAATATTTTATGTCATAAATGTTGATTTTGACGGGAACATCGCTATTATAGACTTTCTCTGTTTGATGGATAAATTACGTTGATATTCATTCCTTTTCCACAGAATTTCTATACGTGTCAAACTGGTATTTCGAAAATAAAGTACAATCGAATAAACAAGTCTTATCGCGAAGTTCGGCGGAGAAAGTTTCAGCACAAGTGAGTATTTATATGAATCTGGTTTATTATAACACATGAGCATCTGTTTGGCTTTTTAACAGTTTTTTCGGGTCTTTGTAAATTCTACTTATTATGTAAACGTGAACAATTTGATCAGATTAAATATCATTGAAGTTTTGGATGTTGCAATTTATTTTGATGGAACATGACGATGTTTAATTTAGTGGTAATTTCGAATGAAAAGGGTGTGTAATAATAGAGAAACAGACACATACATAATTGAAATGTCGGTGACAGCTGACACGGAATACGGAAATTGCAGTGCCGCTGAGCGGTTGCGTGGAAGATTTGACTTACGATGTTCGAATAAATGTTTTAACGGATGATATGGGCTATTAAATATTCTATGAAGTGGGGTGTCGTGCTCCAGTTTGTGCAATATTTTCTCGTACATTAGTTTCCGGAAATCATTTAAGAGTTTGATACAATGATGGTATATGTTATTAAGCAATCGTGTATCCGTTGTAATTACAAAATCCAAACTTGCAAGGCATGCTACATGTTATGAATAAAGTAGGCTTCCTGTTGCTTTTCAATTTTCCAGGGAAGTAGTTTCTGAAAATCCGTCACAGCATAACAAGTCAAAACATTCTATGCACGTAGATAGCCGGAAAATGCCTAGCCTGCCTCGTACCCACACTCCCAGTTTCCTTCCAGACTCGGTACAGCTAGAAACCCTCTGCCACAAGTGATATTGCTATCGTATGGCTTACTATTTTGCAACACCCTGCTATTTTAGAAATTGAATGGCGCCTTAGTCCGTAGCGACCATTCATAGAGAGCATCATAAACACTTCAATAAAATCATCAAAGATCATCACCTTGCATTAGAGCGTCTTTGATATGTTGGAACTGATCCATGGAATAAATATTACGGTGCGCTAATAAAGGCTCAAATAATCCGTGATTGCACCACGTTGATTTAAATGATCGCCTTGCTCACGCTTAGTTGAAGTTAAAGCCATACAAGTAGCTGTCAGCCTATGACCATCGAATTAAGCTTTTGTAGATTTCAAAAATTATCAACTTGGTCGAAGCTTCAGTCATATCCAGATAGTATCGTAGATGCTAGCTTCTTCTTCAGACGCTTAGGGTCGGTCGTTTAACACCGTCATCAAGTTTGTCGAGTGTTATATATGTGATGTGCAACTATTGGCCCAGCTGTGGGTTCGACAGAACACAACTATAACTGAACTGCTGTATTGATCGAATGAATGAATATCACAATTTTTGTACAGATCGGTCGTGATTGATGATTGATCGATAGTTCATTCGCCGTCCATACAACATTGAGCTCCAGCGATATTTACGAAATCCATGCAGTGCTACATATAATATACCTTGTGATTCTAAGAGTTGAACTGTACGCTCCAGAATATTAGGTATCACAGGAATTTTGGTCACACGACGGTAGTCTCAAGGATCTCAACGGCAACCAACCATGTAGTTAAGTAAAATTACCCCATTTATTCACGCTTTTGGCACACCTCCTTCGGTGAGAGAATAGCGCTTCATGGAAACTCGCGTATTCGATCCTTTAGAATGGTTTTGCGGTATCACACACTGGTCTAGCATTGCAAATATATTCGAAGTGTAACACAAGATTATTGCTCCTACTGAGAGTGGAAAGACAACACCCTCGTCTGCTTTTGCCTGCGAATGAATGATTGATTCCAAAACGAACCGCAAATCTGATCTTAATCTCTGAGTAAATTTGGACACCTGTTTATGCAATTTGAGCATGTCAATAGGCTCACGGAATTCATGATCGAGTATTTGTAGTGGATAAACTGATCTGCCGAAACGATTAATACAATTGATTTGCCCCATGACCAATAATTGGGAGCTTCTCATCTCTCCAGTGAAGGTTAGAGCATATAATAACCTGTCATGGGAAGCTGCAATTTGACCACAGACCCTGCATTGAAATTGCACAATCTTACGTTTTCTGTAAACCAGTTTCTGTAGAGTTCCATTTAGACGTCGGCCAACAAGTATTTCTGTATGTGTCGACCAACCCAGAATTTTTGAAACCGATTATCTCGGCAATTAGTTACCACTGTTGACCATCTTGATATGTTTTTTCATAAACCGTTTGGCCCCCTTTATTTTATGAAACGTCGGCCGTAATAATACTTATTAATGGTGCTTGACGTTCCGTCAAAAACACGATGAAGAAAAATGGAAGGAAGTCTGTTTATTTATGAAATTTAAAACTATGGTGCCGGTAGCATTGACTCGGGTAATTCGACTGCGTGATTCACCTCATCAAGATAAACCCAGACTGTTGAGTGTTTGCTAAGGAAATGAGCGTGAACTACGAAACCACCTCCTGTATTTTTGCCGACTCTGGCATTAATACAGGCAATGAGGTTTTCTGACGGATACTATTTTTGTAGAAAAGTATTGTCCTTAGCGTTAAAAGCTGTATTGATATAAATGCAGCCCACTCTGCATTCAATATTGTCCGGATTGATGAAGCTCTTTCAATTGAACCAAGTAATAAATCTTCACGTGGGACACACAAACAGCAATCGAACACGAAGCTAAGGCAAATGACTCTCGTTTGTGGACTGAGACCAGATTGCAATCTATTTTGTTCAAAAAAATTCGATTTGCGCCTCTTAAGCTTGAAAGACCGATATGCTACTGGACTATTCAAAACAATAGTAAAGTACCAACTCTTCCGAAGTAGGCGCGAAAATGACAGTTTTCTCCTCACAGGACACCATTAATCTTTCTTCGATGGCTTTATACTAATGCATACGCATGATTAACTAATGTACCGAAATTGTCGCTAGGTGGGAGACGAAACGACCTCAGTCAATCGCCATTTCTGCCCCGAATCTATATAATACAACTCAACTCGAAGATTTCCTCTTCATTGAACCGAGATGTCATACTAAAATGTTGACAATGAAAGACTTTAATCTTCCTAACTTGCTGTACACTAACAAAAAATGACCAGACCTACACTTCTTCTAACTTCCAGCAGCTATTGAATAGATTCATTCTTATAATCACATGGAGAGCAATACAATATATGTTGGCGATTTCGAGGATAAATCCTCATTTGTAAACTGAAATTTAGCTTTTGATATGGGGAGTAATCTAAGTCCCACAGTTGGTGCAATGTAGCACCGATAACTGTTTGGAATATTTTTGCAACATTCCCATTTATCCTCGAAATCGCAAATAAATGGGTTTAGCACAAAGTCAGAACGGCGTTCGAATGTCAGGTCACGGATACGCACACCTGATGAGCGGCAATAACCGCGAAACCGGTCATGTGCTTCTCTCCTGCTTTTCGAACGTCATATACTACTTATTAATAAAAATCTGACTTTAAACAAAAAATATATGTTGGCTTCCGTCGGTCGATGTCGACCATGGATGTACATCACATCGCATGAATTTCATGTTTTGCAGCTTTTTGAGTGACTAAACAGTCCGATTCGGGAGTAACAATCTCTCCCGCAGCACTTGCAGTGATAGTCGGAAGTCTTTTGTATTGCATCAGTTGCACGCCGGCGGCGTGATCTGCGTTCAGCAGCCAAGAGCTGTATTTGCTCCTCCCCGGCTTGCAGACGACGCTTTACACAATGCCTCCAAAGTGAGCGGTCAAGAGCAAGTTCTTCCCAGCTTGCGGGGTCAATGTCAAGAGCTTTCATATCTCTTTTGCAAACATCTTTGTACCGCAAGTGCGGTCTGCCCAATGGTCGACTTCCTAATTGCAACTCACCGTAGAGTAGATCTTTCGGAATACGACATTTTTCATTCTATAGACATGACCAAGCCACCGCAGGCGGCGCTGACGTATTAGGGTGAACATGCTCTGTAGACCAGCTTTTGAAAGCACTTCAGCGTTAGTCACTCTGTCCATCCACGATATGTTCAAGATACGACGGATGCTTCGTAGATGGAAAAGCATTAAGGTTCCGTTCGTATCTTGCGTGGGTGGTCTAGGTTGCACTGCCGTATAGCAAAGCATTTAGTACGCACGCGCTGTATACTATCATCTTTGTCTTTGCAGTCAGCTTGCGGTTACCCCAAACACGAGAGTTCAATCGGGACAAAATGACAGCTGCTCTGCAAATCCGCTTGCCAATCTCCGTGTCTAGCGAGAGGTTATCCGCAATGGTTGAACCAAGATATGTGAAATGATGTACTGGTTAAAGCTGACAGTTTTCAACAGTGATGATTGGTGGCGATACAGTCCCTTCACCAAGGACTTTGGTCTTGCTCATGCTGATTGTTAGACCAAAGTCTATGCATGCCGACAAATAAGTCCATAAGCGACTGTAGGCTATCTTGGGAGTGAGCAATAAAGGCTGCATCGTCGGCAAACAACAGGTCACGTATTACCAAAACCCGTACTTTGGTTTGTGCTCTCAACCGGTTCAGGTTAAAAAGCTTACCATCACTTCGCGTGCGTATGTAAATGCCTTCTGTTCTCGTCCTAAATGTGTGCTTTAGAAACAGAGCAAAGAAAATGCCGAACAGTGTGGGAGCAAGAACACACTCTTGTTTGACTCCTCGGCGAATTTCAAATGCTTCTGAACTGCAACCGTTAAAATGGACTGAGCCTTTCATGCCTGAGTGGAACGAAATAACGAGTCTGAGCAGCACTGGGGGGTAGCCTATCAGATCAAGCATTTTGAAAAGACCATCGCTGCTGACGTAGTCGAATACCTTAGTTAAATCAATAAAAACAGCGTATAATGGCATACGCTGTTCCCGACACTTTTCTTAAAGTTGTCTCAGGAAGAAGATCATGTCAACGTTCGATCTTCCCTCGTGAAAGCCACATTGCGAATTGTGTGCGAACGAATTGTGTGTCATCTCGAAGCCCAAAACTCGTTGTCCAGAGAACAACATGGATTTAGAAAGTCTCGTTCTTGCTTGACTAACCTACTGGAGACACTGGATGACTGGACGCAGGCAGTGGATAATGTAGTTACAGATACTGAACTCGATCTGGAAGACAGTTTATGGTGCGACTTGAAGCTCGAATCAGGCAATAGTTGCATCGTTGGTGTAGTTTACCGTTCGCCATCATCATTGGATGCGTATAACGAAAACCTCTTGAAAGCAATGCAGTACGCCGGAAAACAGCGCGATTCGCAATTGCTGATTATGGGAGACTTCAATCTGCCTCAACTATATAACCGAGTAGATCACCCACCCCTATCCCTAGACTACAAATTTCGAGAACTGTTTGATTACATCCCCTTGTATAATCATGTTTTCGATTATACACGACAACGAAATTTGCAACAGACTTCTGTTCTAGACCTAGTCTTAACGTCCGAAGCCACAGCCGTTGAAGATGTTCAGTATCACCCTCCGCTGGGTCGAAGCGACCACCTCGTTCTGCTATTTCAATACGTGTGCAACGCCAGTAGAATTGTAAAGCAAACAAAACAAAATAGAAAAGTGGATTACATTGGTTTGATGAAAACAATGGTAGCTTTTGATGAACATAATATAAATTTCAGTGATCCGGACTCGCATTGCACAACCCTGACAGATTACATAATCAACATGATACATTTCAATTCTAAAAATGTCCCGAAACATAGTAGCAAAGAACCACAATTCAGAATTCGCAGTAGGACTAGAAAATGGTTGACAAAGCGAAATTTGGCATGGGCTATTCACAGGGTCTCCAGAACTGATTCGACATGGGCAAACTTTCGCGAATTGCGGAATCAGGTCACAAATCTCATCCGAGAGGACAAACAATATCACCAGCTTCAGCTGGCGGTAAGAATGCAGCGAAATCCCAAACTGCTTTATCGAACTGTTAACAAAACTACGAAGCTGAAACCCGGTGTTTTTCCGATCATGACAGATAACGGACTAACTGATTCTGTTTTGGAAACCGCTAACGCTCTAGCCAGATTTTATTCACGAGTTTTCACCCCCAAAGATAAATTACAACCATCAGATTTGTCAGCAACAATTGTGCCGGAGACGATATGTGATATATGCATCAGTTCGGAAATAGTGCAGCACCACCTACGCAAGTTGAATATCAACAAGTCCCCGGGAGCTGACGGAATCACACCTGCAATACTAAAGTTATGCGGCAGTCAACTGTGCGAACCACTTTGTGATTTATTTAATCACTCCTTGAGGGAGGGTGTTGTGCCTAATGACTGGAAGAGAGGAATCATAACACCCATCTACAAAGGTGGAACTCGTTCTGACCCAGCAAATTACCGCCCTGTTACACTCCTTCCAGTGATCTCAAAAATTATGGAGTGAATTGTGTGCGAACGAATTGTGAGTCATCTCGAAGCCCAAAACTTGTTGTCCAGAGAGCAACATGGATTTAGAAAGTCTCGTTCTTGCTTGACTAACCTACTGGAGACACTGGATGACTGGACGCAGGCAGTGGATAATGGTGGTTGCGTGCATGCGTGTTACTTGGACATATCAAAGGCGTTTGATCGCGTGGACCATTCTATACTGCTGCGCAAGTTGCACGATGTTGGTATTAATGGGTGCCTTCTTGTCTGGCTGAGAAGTTACCTTCTTGATCGCAAAGCAACTGTACGTATCGATGGTGTGATGTCTGGGGAAATCGAGGCCACTAGCGGTGTCCCACAAGGTTCGGTACTTGGTCCGGTTCTCTTTTTGGTCTACATCAACGACCTTCCGAAACTTGTCACAGCCAAAATGGTTCTCTTTGCGGATGATGTTAAAATTTGGATGCGAATCAAGTCAAGCGTGGACTGTTTGCGCTTACAAAGCGATTTGGATCTATTGAACAGCTGGTCGGAGAGAAATAAACTTCCATTCAACTTCCGAAAGTGTAAAATGTTGCAAATAGGCAAAGATTTTCCATTCTCATACAACCTTGGACCAAATCAACTGGAATGGACAACCAAAGAAAAAGACCTCGGCATATGGATTAGTGGAAGTCTGAAGTTTAGCATGCAATGCGAAGCAGTGTACAATCGAGCTAGCCGCATGCTAGGTATGCTTCGGCGGATTTTCGGACATTTTTTTCCGGGAATCATTCCCCATGCTGATAAATACGTATATTAACCCGGTGATGGATTACTCAGTGCAAGCTTGGTCACCGTGGCTACAAAAGGACATCAAGCTGCTCGAGAGGATCTATCACAGAGCAACTAAAATGGTTGGCTGCCTCCGCAACCTACCATATGAGAATCGACTTGAGCAGCTTAATTTGGATGCACTGCTTCGCAGAAGGGTTCGATTCGATCTAATACTAACCTACAAAATAATGAACTCCAAGGCGCACCCTCTGAGGCATCTATTTCGCCTCCGGTCAAGCCATGCCACACGTACTCACCCATTTGCATTTGATATTCCACATCCCCACCGGAACTGCCGTCGGTTCTTTTATTCGGTGCGCGTTTGTTTCTTATGGAACTCCCTACCGTCACATGTTGTCCAATCATCTAGTGAAAGGATTTTCAGGAACAAACTGGATATATTTATGCGTAGTAATTCCACCCTACATCCCGTATATATAACATGATTTTTTTTTCCAAACGAATATTTTTTTTACCCATCATACCGACACAATACATGGCATTTTTTGCAACTACAAAACTGTCGATCTTCCTGAAGAATCAATCTTTTTTGTATATATATTTATTGTCCTTATACGAATATCCTGTGGTGTTGTACAGCTACGAGCTTTTTTATACCATATATT
>JACCGJ010007272.1:0-12028 GCA_013407085.1 Atriophallophorus winterbourni
TGTTTATTGCTTTTGATGGTGAGAGACATACGCGTAGTTTGTGAGCTGTTTATAGTTTGAATCATTACAATATCTATCAGTTTGCAACGCCTAGAGTATACCACTATTCCGTAGTGTTGGAATATATTAAATCCCAGTATAGGAATAAGAACGTCGACTATGGTGAAAACCCAAATCTTTGGGTCTCAGAAGGCCGAAATTGAGGGTGAGAAATCTTTTACCGATTATACGTATAGCTGTACCACTGCGCACAAATCGATACTGGATAATTAGTTTCTGCGACCGCGAATGAATCACACTTATCTGAGATCAAGCATCGACGAGAAACTTCGTGTTTGTATTAACATCTCTTATGTAAAACAGGCAACCTTTGTGACAAATGACAGTCATCCGGCCGCCATCACGACCTAACATTGGAGTTTACCGCTTTCTGAAAGGAGCATGGCATAGAAACATTTCGTGCTCAATTTACAAAGTGCGTGTGGTACCAGCAGAAACCTCGTTTATTTACGATGCGACTCCTTTTGTGACTCTCATTCCTTATCTCTTATCGATTTTCCCCACTGCGGATGGTACGTTTGCGTTGGTCGCCAGCTAGGTCCGCCTTCGTGGCCATGCTTAAAGTGGGTCGCCTGATCTCGACGATCGTACCCGCCATTTCCCGTAGTTGCGTTATACTAATCATGTCCACAAAGTTAGCCAATATTTGTTGAACATGCACCGGGAGAAGTTGTAGGAAAAGATGTTTCGAGAAGCGCTCATTTATCGCTGAGCAGCTAACTAATGCTTGAATGCTTCTGAGTAGTTGGGTCAGAATCCGATCTCCCAGATCTTCCTGTGCCGAAAGCTGCTGAATACGGAGTAGTTCAGACTTTGTGAGTCGTGTGATCTTCCCTGTTTTTCAGTTCTTCGGAATAGTGAATGCTAATGTGCTAATAGTCACGGAGATACAATCCCTTTGAGGCTCACTTATATTTGTTAAACCATGTAAATTCAATTCAATTTATTTCAATTTGATTCCATTCAATTTTAACTGGTCTAAAAAGCATGCAGCTCTACAAAAAACACAGAATAATATGGTAACTACGAATAATATAACAAACAGAAACGGGATTTAGTTGCTTACTGAGCAGTTCAAGAAACAGGTACAAATCCAAAGCGCGGAAATTGTTTTAGATTGGTTAGTGACAAATGTAGATGCATGATGTTAAGATGTATAGTTTTCTTCGATGCTCGGGTTTAGGGTCAAAAACGCACCAAGACGTCTGTTGAAAATCTGCTGATTTGGTGAGCTTATAACCTAATCTGGTAGTTCGTTTCAATTAAAACCAACTCGCACGGCAAACATGTGGTCTACTGTTGAGTCACGTGTGAGCGAAAGTAAGAATAAATGTGTGACCTCTATTCTTATGAAAGCGAAATTTGAATACGTAAGCATTGTAAAGGGTGAGTTGCGGTATTCAAAATATTGTAGATCAAAATCACATCCCCGGGAGACGACGATCTGGATAATCAAATATATTCAAGGTTTTGATTCGCTCATTTTATGGTTTCCGACTGATTCCGGTGACACGTTTTGTATCTCAATGATATATTTTTTGCAAAGTCGCAACATCTTTTATAAACTATGCTTTTCAACTGCATATACCCTTGTGGGTCTGATATAAGAGTTTATATTGCATGAAATTGTCTGTTTTAGGAATATACCGAACCTTTCTCTATAGGATAACATTTTCTGTCATTGATGTCAAGAACCTTCTGGGAGAGTTCGAAATCTTACTGCATATGGATCCTCGAAACAGAATTTGTATCTTCCGTGAACAGTTTGATGAGGGCCGGTATGACCTTTACATTAAGTGCGAAGATGACTGGACCGAGGACAGATCACTGAGGGCTTCCACTTTTCACAGCACCAATTTAGATAGAGCACCGTCCACAGAGAATTTAACAAGCCGAACAGTCAAATAATCTTTCAACTGGTTGATAGTCTGCCATGGATACCATAATGTTTCAGCTTCTGTGAGAGAACACTGTGGTTTACACGGCCAAATGTTTTCGACATTTCTATGTAACATACATGGTTGCTATCCCGAACATCTACTGCTTGGATTCAATCATCAAGTTCTAAACGCTTTTGTACCGGATTTCCATACCGTCGATATAACACTTTGGAACAGAAAGGCTGAAAGATAGATACTCCTAAACTTTGATTAGATATTGTAAGTCAACGTTTTAAATTAACACAAAGTATCTGTTGCTAAAATAGGCTCATCCACAACACGTAAACAACTCATTAGGTTATTGGTTTTTGCCTTCATATGGAAAAGACTGTGTCAAGCTACAGCGAGACATGAAACAATGGAACGTTCATAAACAAAATTAGATTTGTAGACGACATTAAAACAAATTAGCACCGCTGAAATCGGCTAACCAACCTGAGATATATGTTCAAATCTCAAGGATGCTTGTTTCCCATGAACCTAAACAAAATAACCGCTTTCGATTTTTTACGGTTATCAAATGGATACACACAGTCGATCTAAGAATAAAGCGATTCATCGTACATCGCGAGTTTTACATTCCAGAACCAACCGTGATATTTTACTTATTCATTTAATCGTTTACAAAGCCTTCTACACCAAAGCCTTCATGTCAAATTTGCGAGGACCTTCCTCATTCCATTTTTAAGCAATTTTAAACTTGTTGTGCATGTACTGCATATCACCGTACTGTATGGTACATTTACACTACTTGTAAAGTAGTGTGCTGCAATAAAACGTCACGTACGTACAGTACAGAAGAGCCATTAATCAATAAGCCCATGTATTTTCTGCCGATTGACATGCTCAGAATTCTCGAGATGAAATGAAGATCCGCGAAATAATTTGCACAATAATATTTTATGGAGAACCCTCGAAGCTACGGAACTTGCTTGTTTGCTCAATCCCTTGAGTTTCTGGAGGAAAATAGCGCCTCGGCAACTTGTCTCCAATTTGGTCTGTCCATAGCAGCCAGTTTCATCTCTTCCCAGTTGAGTCCACACTTGCGGATTTTCTCTTCACACGAGCGCTTCCAGGATAGCTTTGGGCGTCCGACCCGTCTCTTCTCGATTGGGTTCCACACCAGAGCATGACGCGTGATGTCATCATTAGGTTCCCGCAAGGGATGCCCAACCCATCTCCACTTTCTTCTACTGATCTGCTGGGCGATCGGGTCCTTGGCAGCAATCTGCCAGAAGTCTTGATTTTTTATCTTGTCTAGCCATTTTACCTCAATAATCCGACGAAGGCAATTATTGTGGAATCATTGCAAGCGGCCAGAAGACTTCGCTGTCACTCGCCAGGTTTCTGATCCGTAGAGTAAAACGGATTTGACGTTGCTTCTTAATATACGGAGATTCGTACGTTTTGACAAAACCTCCGATTCCCAAATATGTTTCAAATGTATGAACGCGTATCTTTCTTTGCCGATTCTGGCGACTATGTCTTCGTCCGTGCCACCACTTATTGAAACAAGGCTGCCTAGGTAGACGAATGACGTGACGTTTTTAACTACTTTACTATTGACGGTGATTGGTGGGTGTTCATCAATTAGCACACGGAGGACTTCTGATTTTTCGGTATTTACGCGTAGTCCTTCATATGAAGCAAAGTATGCTAGTCTGTCGGTCTTTCTCTGAAGACGTTCGGGGTCACGTGATGTCAAGCAAACATCATCAGCGTATTCCGAATCCTCAAAATGCTCGGATTCCTTCCAATCGATACCGTTCCCCTCACCTTTTACTTTCTGTTTCACTATGTAGTCTCTTACCAACAGAAAAATTATTGGGTACAACAGGCCTCGTTGGCAGACGCCAGTCTCAACTGCCAATTGAACGGTCAGGCTTCCGTTGTGAATTAACTGACAGGGGGCACCTTCATACAGCTGCTTTATGAGGTCCATGTAGAGCGGTGGACCCCGTCCATACGAATTTGCGGTCCACACTGCTGAAGGCATTCTTAAAGTCTATGAAGTTGAGACAGAGAGACGATTGTCATGCAATGCTTTGTTCAATTATTATGTGAAGTGTCGCAATTTGGTCTATACCAGACTTTTCATTTCTGAAGCCCGATTGCTCTGGCCGTAACACTTGATCGATAGCGTTGCTCAAACGCAAGAGGATGATGCGTGTAAGCACTTCGCTAGGGACTAAGAGGAGCATGATACCGCGCCAGTTTTTGCATAGCCTCAGATCCCCTTTCTTTGGAAGTTTGACCAAATGACATCTCTTCCAATCATTTGGAACCAGTCTTTCTGACCAGATTTCCTGCAGCAGAGTGAGTAACATATCAGCCGAGGTGTCCAAATCAGCCTTCAGAGCTTCTGGTGGAATCCCATCAGGAACTTGTGCTTTGCCATTCCTCAGCGATTTTAAGGCAAAAAGGATCTCAATTTGACCGGGTGGATCGGTGTTTACGTCTAGCAAATTTGCTGCAGGTAGGATGTCAGTGAGTGAAGTAGGTGCTGGTCAATGTAGGAGTTCCTAAATGTGCTCCATTCATCGCTTTTTTCGCCGATTCCTGGCTGATAAGTTTACCCTCACCGTCCTTCACTATTTTGCCGTAAGATTTTCTTCTTCCTGATAGGGTTCTGGTATTGTTGTAGACGATGTTCAGGTCTCTCTTTTCTGCTGCATTTTCTGCCTCAGTTGTTAGCATTTCATAGAATCCCTTCTTGTCACTTCTGGCACTCCGTTAAACGTCTTTGTCTAGGAAGCCGTATTGCTTGATTAGTTGATTTTTCTGTTTGGTGTCCTTACACCGGAGGATCTGTTGTTTCAGCTGCCTTCTCGAGTTGATCAGTGTTCAAGTCTCACTCGATATCCACTCTTTGTATTTCTTTACCCGTATGCCAATAAGGTGCTTACAAGTGTCTTGCCAACAGTCTTTCAGAGCGGTCCAGTGTTTATTTATTGGGAGTTCAGGGGTTAAGTTATTGAACGATTCGAATCTGTTTTTCAGTGAGATTGAGAAACTCTCTCTTGTACGCTCTTCCCATGGTTTCTGCGTGTGATGATTTACTCTAGGCCGACTGCCGGTTTCGTTGAAAGCTCTCAACTTGATTTTAATTGCGGCAATTAGAAGATAGTGTTCTGAAGCAACATCCGCACCTCGCATTACGCGTGTATCAAGGAGACTATGTCTCCATTTTCGTGAAACGATAGGTGATCTATTTGATTGGCAGTAACACCATCAGGTGGAGAAGACAGGTTGATAGAGACAGCTGGGTTCGGGTGATTTTTGAATCAGTGGCGAGATGAAAAATAAAGTTATGCTAACTTGACATTGTTAAGCATTTTGGTATACCGATACAGCTCTTAGGTGCTGAACGCAGATCACGCCGCAAGCGTGCAACTTACGCCTAACGACTGAGTTCTCCATACAGATGCAAGCCATTTCGAAGAGATTGTTCCTCTCGAATATGACTGTTTTGTCATTCGACACGCTTTAAAACATGAAAAAACGTTAATGCGTTTGTGATGAACACTCATGGTCAACATCGACTGAAGGCTTCATTCGATCGCTTAACGAAAATATTGATCCTACGTTTCGATGAGAAATTAGTAATGATAGCAGCCTGTTCGACACAATGTAAAGCGTCTGGCACATGCTATAGAAAGCATATTTGCTCTTCTTATTTATTGAATGGTACAACTGACTATAGTCATTTTTATGCTTCTAACAATGTGTGAGATTTCTTGACTGTTGATTCTGACTGTACATTCATGTGAAACTTAGGCCAATGGAAACACACTTTACAGGAGGAACAAGCACGATCAGCATCGAAATGTATTTATGTATGTTGGCGTTTTTCCTTCGATTCCGAACACTTATGTATATCGTAAGCGCTTGGATTTTTTAGGCTTCGCAATCATTTGAGTGATTAACGGTCCGATTTGTGAAAACCAGACCAACTCACTCACAATGTTGCACACAGACCTTCGCGAACAGTCCGCAGTCAGCTGTGCAAATTGAAAGATGTCTTGAAAATGAGCGGATTGTGAGATGCATTATGTGGGACAAATTTGAAGGGACAGAGTACCAGACTGATTGAACACCAATCAGCAGTAAGGAGGCACGAATACAAATCGTTGCTATCAATTCGCGTTGAGCAAGTAGGAAATCAATTCAACTGGAATGAAATCAGATACATTGCAAGGAGACGCACGCGCCACATACGGGATATAGTCGAAGCGTGGCACTCTAAAACGCTGTCTTGAAGCAACGCTTTCAATCGCACGACATATTTGTGACCAAGAGGAACCGAACATTAGGCCTGTGTGACCTTGAGAACAACCAACGACGATGAAAGAAACGGATCAGTCAGCGTATAAAACACGAAAACACGACGATTACAAACACTTCATCAGAAGCTAAGCTGACTATGTCATCTGGCTTGATGACGAAACTTCCTATTGCCACAATGCCAATTCAGCGAACACAGAACGCACAACATCAAATCGCTGAGCTACAAGTATTCGCTTCAATATCAAACCCCAGTTACAATCTAACCATGCAACAATATGTACCCGTGTACATTACACGATAGAGCGCGATAGTACGCCATAAAATATTCTGCTATTTCAGCGGGTAAGGTACATAGGTCAAAAAATTTAGACATTTCTTCTTCATTATTTTTCTGCCAATGTCCTCCTTCACCATCGATATGGTATCATTAGCAGGAAGACCCATTCATTTGAATTTAACAATATTACCAAAGTAATGTGTTGCTCACATCCCCTGCACTTAAAAATCGCTGCCCATTTCTGTTTTCTACCATCATCACATCCATACAGTAATATTAGGTCCAGTGAACAATACACCATTTCTATATTATATACCTCTTCGATTCTTTGTAAAGGCGTCTGAATAGTCTAGTAATATGCGATTGTAGTAGAGTTGGGAGAGGTACGTCATTTCAGGTCAACGCATGGCAGTTGGAAATTATTTGGTTATTTATCACATCCAGTCCCTAGCTACAACGATAACCAAGTTTAGCCCCGCATTTCACAGGCATATAAGAATTGTATCCTGTTTCATCCATGAGGTCAACATGTGCAACACTAATCGCCTTCATCCACCAACCACACAACACATGGGGAAACCGAGGAGTCAAGTGCGTTCAATACGCCCAAAACCAATACAAAGTACACACTTATGTTTAATAGGTAAACCCTGACATGTAACCTTTCTGTCAGGTTAGCACTTTGATCTTATTTGTCAATCGATTTTGTGCCAACACGTTTGCCCGACATTGACGAAATACATAACGTTGAATATCGGTTGACGTGTTCATGAATATATTGTCGATCAAACCATTTTCACGCGTAATTGCATATTAGTAATTGCATATTTTTTACACCAGAGAACGTAAAAATTAAGAGAAATACACATCACCTTATGTGGAACTCAGTTCCAGTTTTCTGTATTTGTACTCACGTAATAAAAGAATTAATATATTTACGAGTTTATTAGAAATTGGCCTTGCCATTTAGTGAAAATTATCAGCTGCTTTAAACTCTAAGTGCGATCAACTAAAGCGAAAATTCCCTCGTCTATCGAACAGAATATTCAAATTAATACGAATCATTAGCTGATCAAATAAGAGAACTTTATCTCCTAGATTTTATATAAGTGACCTCATAATACAAAACCGAATTCCTGAAGATAGCAAGATGTCTTGTTTTGCCTTGTGACAACAGAAACGTGATATGTTCCTCTCGGTAACGTCGAATGTTGTTGTGCAATTTACTACCTAGTATCCGTTCGATACATTCTTTGTGTAAAATTTCATACAATGGTGAGTTCAGTGCACAAATTCAACTGCACATCTAACTGGCAAAATCAATGAAAGCATTACGGTTGGTTGAGAGAGAAACTTTTCAACTATTTAAGCAGTCTGATTAATATTTCAACGAATATCGCATAAATTAAACTAGTAGCATGATGACCTTTTCAGCCATTGCTTGCACTTTGCTTCTGTGTAGCACAATGTTGCCAGTGCAATGTGAGTCTATACTCTCATGTCACTCGCACCCGTTATTCCTACATATTCAAAATGCTAATATTGGTTTTAACTGCTATACTATTCCTTTCGAGTTAACCGCATCTATGAAGGCACCTTTATTCGTTTTGCTCATTTCAGTCGGATCTGTTGTATCTCGTGAAAATACAAAAGTACAAAACTGGAGGTAAGGACACGCTTTATTGACGTCTCATTTATAGAGAATTATTTTTGTTTTGCATTGAAGCTAAGAGAATCGAAACGACGAATCATGGTGAGTATCCGTTTCAAAATTGTGACGATCTCGAAATTTTGTTTTCGGTGTGACAGGATTTGTAAACCAGTTGAGACAGAGCTGTCGCGGTGTTGGCATTGTTTTCTAGACCCAACGGAATAGAAACGAGGTGATGAATAGTGGACTTCGGAATATAATTGTTCTGAACTACTTTGAATATTCATCTATTGTTTCGTGTACAAAGAAGACCGTTTCAAATTATTAATATCTAAATAAACGCACTTTAAAATTATTGTTGTTTGATATTATTCTATGCCCGGGGCTAAAACATGTTGGTTTTGCGTAACAAACGTAGTCGTGTTCAACAAAACGTTAGCGTCAAAATCCTCAAGTTGGTTTTCTGGAATAAATTTTGCAACCTTTTTCACTTATAAGCTGATTGTGATGTGGTCTCACGGGTTGATCGGGAGCAAATATATTATGTACATACAGTGAAATCAATAATACGATAAACACATACAAAAGCATTGATTCGGTATGCAGCCCAGCAATTCCAGAGAATATCAATCACTGATCAGAAACTCAGTTATTGCTGAACACGTTCTTGAAAACGGTCATACGATTGACCTTGGTAGCGTGAAAATGATAATACCATACATGGAACGACCTTAAGATGTGATTTTTGTGATAAGAAAGGCCTGTAAAATGCGATAATCAGAGCAAATGCGGTTGATATCAACACAATCTATGTTACAATTCTGTGGGTGACAAACATTACCAAGTGTGATCATCCTTATATGTAATCAGGAATTACGCAATCTAGTTAATCGATCTGTGAATGTCAATAACAGCTGGACACAATGATAATAATTAATGAATTGCACAACATGTATGCGTGTGCATCGCATGTCTATCTTTACAATATGCACGGAGCACAATCTCACTATCACCACCTGATGACGGCAAACATAGATAAACTGGTTATAATGTATATGGGATAGGAATGTAAGCACCACATTTCATAGGTCAATTTTAAGCTTTTTGTCCCGAGATCGAATAAATTTGTTTTATCACAGTAGTTCCGTTTAGTTATAACGCCTTTCTTAAGTAGAAAACGAATCAAGTGTTTATATAATAGGCGTTGATTTTCCAAAACAGCGAGACTTGTTCAACGAAAGTAGTTAGTATCCATAATATAGAACGAATGTAATCGTAGTCAGTGTGCACCTTTGCAATAAGGAATTCAATGCATTAGGGGAATATTCCCATGATATATAGCGAAAACGAAGAAAGTTCATTTTATTGGTTAAATATAACGTATAATATACTTCACTGATGTCGTTCGCCGAAAACCCCTCAATTGTATTCTCGTTTGCTAGGAAACTCTCGGTGGATCATATTAATGGATTTTATTATTAATGCTACTTGGTCGACTATGAAAAATGAGAAAAGTTACGGCCACCGTTCAATATCTGTATCTTTGATAAATGACTTGATATTTCGATTTTATCGATTAAATGTATTTGCTTCGAAACAGGAAAAATGGGATACGTGGATTATGATAGAAATATAGGGTAGTCATAAATATTGCACAGAGATTCGGTTTGCCTAGAAGTCTCAATAATAAACCTTTTTAAAATGCGTTAGGCTAACGCACACCATCGTAATTCTATTCTGTGAGTTGTGAGATGGATTATCATACATGCGAGTGTGATGTATATCCAATGGTCGACATGGACCAAGGGAGCATGACAACAGTAGCCGGAAACTCAATTGACCGGTTAAGAAATCATGGCATTTTCGAGAAAGACTAACTTGAGGATCTTTTTCGGAAGGTCGTCACAAAGATGCAATAAATGAGCGATAATGTCACGTCACCTGTAATCGGCGTGTTTGACAGCTTGAAAGTCGCACGATCTCACCAAACAATAGAATGATTTGCAATTATTCATTGTTGATTGAGATCTTGCTCAACACTAAGAAACAAATAGACTTGGGCAAAATCTTGAAGAAAGGCGAGAAGCAGTTCTATTATGCGAAAGTTATGCTAAAAATCATAATTGAATAATCTGAAAATTGTCTGGCACAGACATCTGTTGGAGTAGGTAACTAATTGAAGACAATAGTATATTTGATTCCGTTCTATGAAACAAATCAGTCGATAATACTGATATGAAGTTATGGAACGATGGTTCCTATGTATATTTTAATCGAATATATAATTCTGCAAAAAAAAACATCAAAAACCTAGTTCTCTAATGTGTTGTGTGAAAATAATTTCAATGATTTCGATCAGTTTCGTGGTGTTGTTTGATCATAAGATGTCAACAACATTTTCTTGCCTAACGGGTGGTCTCATCGTTATGTAATATAAGGTCAGCTTTCCAGACGTTAAAAATATGAGCAATATTTGATCATATTTTTCCACAAAAAGTTGTAATCTCATTCTGTTAGCATACACGTGTTTTTGGTAATCGCATATTTTGCGAGCCAACCACGTCAACATTCAGCCTCTTTAAGACATTGTTAAACACAGCTGATTTTCTTACGCCTCTGATATTCGAGACGTCGTCATGAGATCTTGAAAACTTGAACAGAAAGTTCTAAATTCTCTTTCTCAAAAATGATCTTTGTTGTTTAGTAGTTCGTTTTGCTGCTTTAAAAAAAATTAATTTTGCTTGCTGGTTGATTCCTAATCCTTAATTAATTGACTGACTATGTTGCAGACCATGTACAGATGTTACCTTATTGACTGGTGTCTGCCAATTTTGGGGTGCATGGTAGCCATCCAATGAGATCTAAAACATATCTCACGGTCAAAAGCAACTCCATTCGCTGAACTCTACACCAGCGAAGCCATAGAGTTCAACCGGTATCTGCTGCTTCCCGTAATATCCTGCTTATCCATAGCAGCGGAATAAAGTGTCCTCTCCATTGGTGCCTAGAGATTAACGCCAAGGCATTTCAATTTTTTGTTGAATCACTTCTCCGGCCGATAAACGTAAAATAATAAAAAAAATCGTTTGTTTTGTTATGGTTCATTGGAAGTGGTAATTTATGTTGTGTTACAGGGTTACCTTAGGTCCGTCAACCGATTTGCGCGGTTCGACTGCGATAAACTTCGGCTTCCAGATCAAACTTTGTGGACTAACGTTCAATTGTTTCATGTTACAATGTAGCTTGATTCACACCCTCCACCGTATGAAGAGAAACATAAAACATCGACCACGGTGTTTAAGTGTAGTTTAGGCGCCTATTTTTTTTCAGCTGCATCACCTTTCACTGAAGCTAAATTAACTGCCTTCAAATGATTTTCGTAATCACTAACAAACCTCTTGCGGTGGTTATTCGCAATAAAGTGATCACTTGCAAACAGGTGTAACAATATAGAATTAGAAAGCTCGCCACTAGACTTGTATTATGGATTTAGTTCAATTGTTGACGGAATATTTAGAGTATTTTCAATAGTTGTGTACTATTTTTGTATTATCTTTATAGTTAGGAGTTTTATTCCATATTGTGAAGTTCACACCTTAGCGTGAAATTTTCATGAACATTACTGTGATGAGGATATGCTTGTTTTGAAATTGAACATAATTTTGAAAACGTGGCTCATATTTTAACGTCTGAAAAGCTGGCCTTATATTACATAACGATGAGACCACCCCGTTAGGTAAGATAATGTTGTTGATATCTTATGATCAAACAACATCATGAAACTGATCAAAATCATTTCAGTCGAACAATGGT
>JACCGJ010007276.1:0-15872 GCA_013407085.1 Atriophallophorus winterbourni
TCTCTGCAGCTTTCCACCGAAAGAAATTCTGGACGCTCGATTGGCTCGTTAGCCACATACTGTCCTGTGCAAACTGAACTGAACTGAACTGAACTGATACTGATGCTGTAACCTTGAATTCAAGGTTTGCGGGTTACTTGAATTAATTTGTTGATTTTCGCTTAGTATTCACGTTTAACCTGCGGGTTACTTGAATTAATTTGTTGATTTTCGCTCAGTATTCACGTTTATCCTGGTATGTTTGGGACGTTCAACATTTTTATTCTCTGTATATTTTTTCAATGCCATCTATCATTAAAATTTCATTTCAATATAAATATATTGGTATTTTCACTATTCCGCTTTGGTTGATTCTTTTACTTTGACATTTTTAGTCATTTGACTCAAAAACCAGAGATTCCTCGCAGCTAAATTTTATTTTATGGGTATCAGTGGTTCTCTGTGAAACTATATCATAGAGTTCCTAAGCAATAGATTTTTTCAAATCAGGGTAGACAGTATGTGATATCCAAAAGTGTTTTTTGCGGAGACCCTCGGATATAATTACTCGACCGCTACTCTTCCTCATTTTCATCGGTGACTTGACAAGGTCGGTCAATGTTCCTGCTATATTTTTGTGAATGATGTCAAGTTTGTGAGATCACTGAATGAACAGGATCTCCTTAAGGACTTCGAAAAGGTCATCGATTTGTCTGCTACATCGGATCTGCAAGTTCACTTTACAAATAAGTATCACTCGCCAAAAGTCGTTCATAAGCTCGACGTCTCTTTACCAGTATATATTTGTGATTGATGGGGTGCCAAAGTTCGTGACACGGGTGTTGAGGTTTTAGCGAACTTCAAATGACCTAATGAGTGTGCAGCTGTTTGACAAATCTCTAAGAGCGAGCTTTTTTGCTTTCAAACATTTTTATCCTGCAGGTTTCCGGAGGATTTCATACCACCATAAAAATCAGTCATGGGACCGTTACTCCAGTATTATGTTTAAGCATGGGCAACTTATTTGAAAAAAGATATAGCCAAGTTTAAATATGTGTTGCGCCTAGCTATTCATATGAACTTCGAGTCCGTACTCTGAGCTGTGTCTCTGCTGTAAATGATCACAGCGAATTTCAGATTAAAATGACATATTTCTTTGCTACATAAGCTGCTATCTTCAAAACGTACCCTATCCATATTGATAGTGAACATCAGAACCGCTCTTCAGGGAACGGTTTTCGATGCTAACTCGTAAGGGCAGCTCATATGTGTTCTTGGTAAATGGTATTAGTTGACAGGCGACTCACCGTTAAATGAACACCATTCTTCTGTACGGCGTTCACTTTCTTTGACTAGACTGCATCAGAGGTCATAAATGATATTGTGTAGGCAGTATTAGCCTTTCTCGGTGCTTGAGTAGTGAACCACTGGGCTCTCCTTTTCGCGGTGTATGAACAACATTAATTATTTAAATCGAAGAGGTGCTGTATTGAAGCATAGATTTATCACACGGGTGGGCTACGTGGCTAATATCGTGCCACTTGTAATGAGCTGGATGCAAAAACACGCTAGAGTCTCACTACCGCTTCTATCGCTATTTTCTATCTCATCTCTCTAAGCCCGGGCGTTGTCTCAGCCCACGTGTAGTCTGTGACTGTGCTCTACTTTCTCTGGATCAAGCTTGTGTTTTCATACAAACACATAAATACATACATTCATACAGGCATATAGACATACATACATGTATTTATCAGCTTTTGGTAGTTCGTTGCTCATTAATTTCATTTCCCCGTTATTCACAAAGCACTTACGCCTTTTCTCCCCTATCAGTTTTAGTCTTCTTCCTTTACCAATATACATTTCAAAATGGTGGCAGCTATTGTGTGGTTCAAGACTTTGTTAACTTTTTTAAATTAACTTTTTAACTCTAAGTTGTTGTGTTGAAAAACAGTGACAATGCGTCATAGAAACCTCTGATCATCATAAATGTTCTTAATGTGTTAAAAACAGCATGATTTGGCCCATTTTATTGGGTCTATTAAATTGTGCAATATAGTAATTAAATTTGTCATCTCTCCATTAATTACATTGTGTTACGGAAATTATGGCTTGTTTCATTGTTAAAATTTGATTATTTCTTCGAGAAACCACTTTTATGATAAGCTCAGCGAAGCTATGCGCAGCCGAGTGTGTATAAAATCGTAAACCTGATTCAAGCGAAGTACCGTCTAGTCAGAGACTGCACTTGGGCTAAGATACCGTAAGGTTGCTCAGACCTAGACAAATATGAGAAATAGAAACATTACAGTGATACTTTAGTGTGTTTCGGAATGCCGCTCACTACCAATGTCAAATCAATTTAGCATGGTGTTAGCTGTACGGCACAGAAGTACTGCACGACTGCCCGTATGTGGAGTTCGATTACCATACCGCTTCTTTTTGGAGTTTTGAGTCAGAATGATTAATTTTGCTATCTTAACTGCGCTAGTCCTAGTTTTTACAAAAAATCTTATCAAAGATTTAGGTTTATAATCGTGAGTTCAACTATTGAAATCCGCATAGCCTGTCGTCAAATTGTTTGAGTCAGAAATTTCTTTTGTTGCGTGCGAATTGGATAAGTGTTTTATGAAGGAATATGATCGAATCAAGAATCTTAATCAATTGCCATTTATCTAACATCAAAGTTCTGATTTCATAGATAAAATCTCGATGAGCATTCTCGGTTTTAACTTGTCGACGGTTTAGTTTGGTACGACACGCTCTTGCGGCAAAATGTTTGTCCCTGCTACTCAAGGAAGTGTCTACATTGATTTCCCACAGGTAGTGAGCGGCATGCGGGAACACCGTGGAGTCTCACAGCCGTTTCAATTTATATTTTCTTTCATCATATCTGTCCAGGTCTTGGTTCATTGCAGTCTATGGCCGTGCGGCACTTTGCCTGGATCAGGCTTGTGTTTTATTAGCTACGCACTCCGATCCCTCGTTTTATCCTAACTGTTAGATTGCATATACAGCTATAGAATATAATTCTTTGTATTTCTAAAGTTGGCAAAATCCGTCTTTCGAGCTGGGTTCCACACAAAACGATACCCTGATGGCTCTTGATGATTTATCTAGAAACTATTATCCATGGTTAAATTTTGCGCTTGTCAAATGGGGTGATGAGAAAAGTTTGTTCGAAGCGAGACAGCGGATGTTGCAACAAGTAGTCTTGCTGCTAATCCCTCTATGTGTGTTCACGCTACTTGATTGCTATTTGTTTGCCTTGGATGCTTATGCCCTTCGGCCAAGTTTGCAGACGCTTTATTCTTTTAGGCAAGTGTACCTTGCCAAATCCTTTCTCCCTGTTTATCATTACTATTCCATCGTGATTGTATTCCGCCGAAACATCGATAAGTTTAATTGGTGATAAATATGTTAATACCTATGTATACATTCCATAAAGTTTAGCCAATGAACTGGCTAGTCGGATACATCCTACCCAACTGATCGCTTTCAATCACATTTTAACATGATTACCAGTGCAATGTATTTGCCTGACCCGTTATTTCTTGTTTTCTAAATTCCGTACCTCCGTTGCTTGCAGCCCCACTGACTTAATGAATATATATCTCGTACGCTAACCAAAGCATATTCCTCCAAAGTTGTCCCATACTTGCATTCTTACCAGATGGATGATCAATCTATGGATGAGGTACGTGGCCATTCACCCATGAATCTGGCGTTCAAGGTGCGTAGAAAACGGTTAGACCGGTTAGCTGGAAATACTGACGATTTGGGGTCTGTCCCTGATGATAATTCGACATCAGTACGTTTCTAACTGATTAACGCAATTCCAGAATTCTACCGCCGAAAAACGTGATTTGTCTGATGTCGAAATGACTGAACAATCCGAAGTTTGCCCTGCGTTTTTACCAATTTTATTTTATATAGATGGTAATGTCTTGCAAACAGACAGGTCATTCGAAAGAAGCCATTTGTGAATCTTCGATGATGCCAAAGTCTCAGGATCGTACAACTATCGAGAACACCGGCGATGATCTTGTTCCCGCGTCATCTTTACACGATAAACTGGTGTCGTATTTGTCGCGAATTCTTTTGGTTCAGTTCCAAGAGGAGCCTCAACATTGTGCGCTGATCACCGAGTCTGAGAACAATATTGCCATTTATATTAACGATATTGCAAAACATTGCGTTCCAGATAACCCACTCGACATTCGTAAGTCTAACTGTGTGCTTGTTCATCGTGGGTTCACAGGTTATTACAAATCTCTGTGTTACGACATTTTATCTTCCGCTATTTTCCGAATCCTAACAACTTGTTCCGCCGTTGTTGGTGGAACCGTGGGAAAAAACGCTGTAAATTATTTTCTCATCGAATACCTTAGCATTTGTATGTATCAGGTGAAAATCGAGAAGTCTCATTTGTGTTCATCAAAGGTAGGGTACCTTTTGTTTTGTTTTTTTGTTTCTTTTTTTGGATTATAAATGACTTCAGATTATTCGTTTAAGTTTTCTGCCTCCTGATAACATATTGTCAAAAATTAATGTGGTCATTTCCTGTAGAAGGCTTGATCTGAGTTCGCTTTCTTTGTTCTTGATTTTCCGTTTTGTGTTCAGGCCTGTTTATGACGCTGCACTGCGACGTTGTTGGCCTCCTTCGGTCGATGTCGACCATGGATGTACATCACAGTCGCGTGAATGTTCAAGTTTTGCAACTTTTGAAGTGACTAAACAGTCCGATTCGGGAGGAACCATCTCTCCCGCAGCGCTGGCAATGAAAGTCAGAACTCGGTTGTATTGCGTCAGTTGCACGCCGGCGGCGTGATCTGCGTTCAGCAGCCAAGAGCTTTATCTGCTCCTCCCCAGCTTGCAGACGACGCTTTACACAGTGCCTCCAATGTGTGCGGTCAAGAGCAAGTTCTTCCCAACTCGCCGGGTCAATGCCAAGAGCTTTCATATCTCTTCTGCAAACGTCTTTGTACCGCAAATGCGGTCTGCCCAATGGTCGACTTCCTTGTTGCAACTCACCATAGAGTAGATCTTTCGAAATACGACTATTTTCCATTCTGTATACTTAGTAATCTCTTCAACTGTGCTTAAGCTCCGTCTTGAGCAAAATCACAGTGTCTCAGCTCGTGAACATTATCTCAGCATGTGTTGCACTTTGCCTGACTACATGCTTGTAGTGATCATTAAATTCAATCTCTCTCTGTTCAACCGACAATTTACACGGTTCATATGGGTCACTTGGTGAACCCGTTTAATTTCGTTTTGTGTCCTCACATACGTTGCACCATCCGCTTTAAGTTATTTGCAATGTTGCGCAAAAACACTGCAATACTGTCCATTTTTGCGTTGTACCAAATGATGATGGGGTGAATAGCCGACTTCACTAATGCCTCGAATCACGTCAGCCCACGTGGATCGATCAAAGGCGAAATTGTTGCTGATTGTCATCATCATCACAGACAGCATTATACCGGTAGCACGTATCGAATGCTTAACTGCCACACAATCATGAAAAAGTAAAATCCTAAAAGATGGGGGAGGGTGGGACTTAAATAGCTACAGATTCTATAGAAGAGTAAGCACAAACAAACTGGGAAGAGGTGCCTACACCTCGAATGGAACATGCATTCAAACAAGTTTCGTGAACGAGTAGAGCGACATCTGCACGGCAGCTTCCTTGCGGCTTTCACTGTCATGCATCATAATAAGCTTTTCTCGTCACTCCGCTTGACAACATACAAGGTTTAGCAAACACTCCAAGAAGATACTTAATGCAAGTCCGCCATTGAACACGGTTTCGGGACATATCTTGAAGCGTAACTAGCCATTGAGATATCTGATCGCGGGGACACCAGCCTGGAAGACGTCCTGCGTCGACTTTGAAAGGTTACTCGTAAGGGTTTTTAACTGCCTATTCCATGTGACGGTTTGGCCACCCCGAAGTTTACGCCAATCAGGATTTGGCGTCGCGAAAAGAATTCGTTTCGGAAGTCGCGTTCCCACAATTGAACGCTGTTGATGGTCCGCAGTCCCTGATCATCTATGTTCTCCTTTACACAGTTGGCGGCCAGGTGTTCACTTGATCGCCTTGTCGCCGTGCTAAATACATGCAAGTTTAGGGCCGAAGACAAGTTTTGTGAGCGCTGAGTCTGCCTTTTGGTCGTAAACGGAGCGCGGACGTATTCCGTTACGAACGGCAGCGTTAGATACCTAGTCAGTCTATCGGACACCAAAGGTCGAATACTTCCATTAATCTTATACAAGTCTATATTGTCTTGAAGGGCTGCAACGTTAATGTGTCCGCACTTTTCCAGCGGGATTTCTGGGTTTTATCCCGATTTGGTCGCGCTTTCCAGTGAAGTTGTTTAAGCCCAACGCGTTGTCAATCCCGGATGTACCAGCAGCAATCGCATGCAGTGAAACTACAAAAACAAGCTGCTTTTTTTGCGCATTTACTTTTGCATATTCTGCTTGACTGTTTTCCCTTTTTCACGCACTTACTTATCTGCTTTTCCTGCTTCATGTTGCTTGGCACTTTGTTTGGCTGCAGACTTGTGCTTCATGATGATGTTAATGACCACTTCCCTGTTCAGTGAAGTCATATCAACCATCCTGCTCGGTTCCCTTAGAAACCGATATCAGCTTGGTGAAACAAAACGAGTGTTGTTTCCAACGCTTACTGATTATAATCTAACCTCTGCAATCGGTATCAATGATCCCGTTCATCCGATATATTGTCACGCTGTTTTAGTCCGACGATCCTGTGAAGCAGTTCACCTTTGAAGTGTTGGACGAAATCGAGTGTCAAATTTATCGACATGTCCTTCTCGTCCTAACGGGCGTGTTTTCCACATCCTCCTCCGAAGGACCATCTCATGTTCCCGGTGATCCGTGGCTCCATGACAAATTGATCGATTCCCCGTTGCTTCGCTTGGTTGTGCCTTGGGTGTTGCCTTCAAATTATTCCTTGTGGACATTGGCGATGGCGGCCACGTACAACCAATCACTAGCCGATGTCGGAGTGCCGGGTCGCCTGGAACCACCTGCTGGATCGGATGAGGTTCTTTTCCAGCTTCTCGGTAAATTACAACGTGAATTGGAGTCTGATTCGCATACACCGGGGAGTCAATCGCTCAAAAATGTATGTTGGTATATAAATTCGAGCATTTATGCCAGCTATTTTGAATCTAGGCTTCGTCTCAAACTTGTTTTGGTTTGCTACGTGAAATTGTCCGGAAGCGTGATTAGTTTTGCTCGCATTGTTTGACCTCTTATTTGAATTTATGCACGCACTGAAACGTTAAACTAGCACAATAGTTTGAGTCCCCTGAGGTGTAAAAGTTGCGTACTGCATTTAGCTTACATATAATCATCGACTGTGTGATTTGATTTGACCAGCTGATCGTAATTACTACGTGGGGCCGATATCGTGTGAGATCTGAAACGATTTGTATCATCTATGCAGATTTAACTTCACGTTGAAAATCTACAACCGAGAAAGCTCCGCTTGCATTTGGTTGAGTATCTATTCGATTAAAGTTACTATCCACCCTTTTCGTTTATGTATGCTGTATGAAATCACGAGCCTGATCTAGGCAAACTGCCGGACAGTCAAAGACGGCGTCGGCTGAGATATTGTCAGACCACCTTGGCCTAGAGAGATATAAAAAATGTTATACAGACTCCAGCATGATTCCGCAGTAGTACCGGTAGCAAATCAGTATAGCACGGCGTTAACTGCAGAAGATGCACACACTGGCTTTTCATGCCTCTCTTCGTTCTTTTCAATCTGTGCATGTATATACCAGGTGATGGTATGAAAGCACAAGCCTGATCTAGGCAAAGTGCCGCAGAGTCAGAGACTGCACGTGGGCAAAGAAACTGTCAGGTTGCACAGGCCTAGACAGATATGAAGGGGGAAATATACCGGGTGATACCAACTTGAAACTTTCATTCTGCATGTCACTGCACATGTGGTAAATCTAAATCTTGGAACGATTTTACGTTCACGTACAACCATGGCACGGTAAAATCCTAAATAGATGAAGAAGGGTAGGGCCTGAATCTATACCGAACCCCTTTGAACAGTGGGATGATGTTGCTGTAACTCGAATCAGACACACAGTGACATCAGCACGGCTTTCATTAGCAATCGTTCTAACAAACTATCCTTGCCACTCCATTTGACATCGCACTAGAGATTAAGCAATCAATCCAAGAGAGATGTCTACGACAAGACGTTCGCCGAGTATTATCACTAGGATGTAGAAGCCACTACGAATTCTGATCTCTTGAAAACACGGTAGAATAGGAAAAATGTGACACATGGCTTTGGATGGACCTCACTTTACTCTATGCAAATCCAGGTTCAGTATCAGATGTCTCTATGTTACACTCATTGAGATCGTGTATGGTTGCGAAGCTAGACTGGTTTCCCGGAGGAGCTATTAATTGGATGTGGTTTTTGTTTTACTGTGTGGTTTACCACCGCTGTTTCCCTGGCTATCTTGTCGATTCTCGTTTCTATTCCAGATCTTTGAACAACTTCTTATGAGCCTCTACTGCCATATCCGAAGGTTCTCGCTGGATGAGCCTGAATTTGGTCATATTTTAAGCGCCTTGGTCAATCTTTGTAACTCGTGTCTTGTCGATGGAGACCGTCCAATCATTCAACTGGTATGTCCTCCCAAGCTTCCCGTCTTCATTGATTTTCCCTGTCTCATCCATCGCTATCGCATGGTCAGCCAGAGAGATGTATTAGATATCTCTTGCGGTAGAACTGGTGATTATTCCACTTGGAATGACATGGATGGTGTGGTATGAAAGCACAAGCCTGATTCAGATAAAGTGCCGCATAGTCAGAGACTGCACGTGGGCTTTGATATTGTCAGGTTGCCCGGGCCTAGACAGGTATGGTATTGTATGGTATGAAAGCACAAACCTGATTCAGACAAAGTCCCACACAGTCATAGACTGCACATGGGCTAAGATACTGTCAGGTTGCCCGGGCCTAGACAGGTATGGTATTGTATGGTATGAAAGCACAAACCTGATCCAGGCAAAGTGCCGCACAGTCAGAGACTGCACGTGGGCTAAGATACTGTCAGGTTGTCCAGGGCTAGACAGATATGAGGAGGGGAATAGAAATAATAGTGAGACTTCAGCGTGTTTCAGCTTGGTGGAGGATATCAATCACTATCGGTAGCACGGTTATAAGTGCTACCGATGCCTTCATCGCCATCATCATGAAGTACAGTGCTGGAACCGGACAATCTGCCCTGCAAAATGAGAAAAGAAAAGCAGCGAGTAAACTACGCAAAATGTTTAACTCGTTTTTTTCTCTCTCTCTCTCAAGTTAACTGCATTCGCTTTGGATTTTTTATTGTTTATAACCAAATAAAAATTATGGTACGCACAATAAACTACTTCATTCGTACCACTGGCTTTGGTTCGCAGTCGCATCACCCAACGCTTGCTACTTTCTGTTTGCTGTAGCCTTTAGGTAAACCGCATCCGTTGACTGGCTACCCGATTGTTTCTCAAGACCTCCACCAAGCTCTGCGAATAAGGCGTGGTGGAGTCCCCTTCATCAAAGTGTTCTAATCATCGCAAAGGAGCTAGCACCAGCATCTGTTTCAGTCGGTGGCCTCTTGGTCTTGTCACCCATTTGCCCACATCTATATTCTCAACATCCTTATCGGCAGCAGCAACGACAGAATATTATCAACAGTTTGCGGTCACCGAGGCAACGGGTTTCAACTACAGAATGCTGACAGCCATCTTCCGTTTCGTATAACTACCGTGTACACTCCAAAGGTTGTCATTGCCGGGGGTGGCAGTGGGGATAAGCTCCTACTGTTCCCATATGGCGCGCGTCTCAAATAGCTTCTGACAGCCAAGTCCAGCTACTGGCCTGCACGAGTGGCTCCCCGAGCCTGGCGGAACTGCTTCTACCAACAAAAGAAGGGGCGAGGACGAGTGATTGGCGTCTGAAAACCAGTTTTCTTCGGACAGATGGAGCTCGTTAGCCTGTGAGGGCGTTTCATTTATGGGAAGGAGAACCCTGATTTTAAACCTCCGCTGCCTTGCGGGATACCCGATCGGGAGCGGGCTTCTGGAGAAAACCCTGATGAAAAATCTGGAGCAGAGTCTCGAAGACGGTCAGTTGGTGCGCACCACTTCTTTCTGGAAACTCCCTGCTGCCTTGCAGGTCACACTTGGTTGTGCAAAGGTTAGAGAAGCTGACTCGAACAAACGCCGAGTGGTGTTGGGGACGCCGCTTCCCAAGACTCCTTATTGAAGCCGACTCATCCTCCAGGAGGAGATAGTCACACAAAACTAAAGTAAAGTACACTCGCGCCGTAATGTTAAACAAAACATCACGTGATCGCCATAATTGGTGAAGCTTTGCAAACGCCACACTCGCTCTGTGTACACGTTGGCAATTTTAACAGGACTGTTTGGTGAAAACTATTTTTTCATTTTAATAGTTCACTGGAATGCTATTGCGATTGATTAATCGTCAATTTTGCTTACTTTTTAGTATTACCCAGCTGTGTTTGAACGGTTTACTGACACTTAATCGTCGACACAATCCCTAGACACTTAACCACCAGACATTTGATCCCCAGACATTTAACACCCAAGTCACTTCATCCCCAGTCACTTAATCTTCAGTCAGTCAGTTTGATAACTTCTGAAGAATCCGCATATCTCAGCATACTTCTTCGTCTGTTTGATACGAACCCCAGCACTTGCTTGAAGAACTGAGGCCGTATGCTGTCGACAATCCTTTCGCAAACCGTTAAGAAATGTCCACATGCTGGGATGTTGGCAACGGCACAATCATGAGCGGTAAATCATCGTCTGCCTCATTATCTGCTTTCATCCCTAGTTCACTTATTTTTCGTTGCATGGTATGACATCTCGAGCAATTCAGCGATCCTCAACTACGAAAAGATTGACGTTCTTAAAATCAGAAGTTATCAAACTGGGGATTAAGTGACTCTGGATGAACTTGGCGGTTAAATGTCTGGGGATCAAATGTCTGGTGATTAAGTGTCGGCGATTATGTGTTGGCGATTAAGTGACGGGACACCGTTAGAACACATCACGATAATTGCTCGTCTGAACTATTTCCCATCTCTTTCCCCTAACCTTGAACCCGATTGGTCTTTTTTCTTTCTTGTCAGCTTGTCCGGCTTCCATGTTGGTCCGCTCCTGCGCTGGCCGAATCCGCCGAGATCACCGGTCGTAGCGTCGAGTTGCTCAGCTTTCTTGGCCCGTTCCTGTCTGCCTCGGTGTTCGCTGACGATGATGTAAGTGACGTTTCACTTGAATGGCCGCTCTGTTATTTTTTGTTGAAATCACTAACCAGCTCCAGGCAATTTGCCGCACAGTCATTGACTGTATGTTAACGAAGATACTGTCAGGTTGCCCAGGCGTAGAATGCAGAAGTGACAATGCGACTACAGCACTGAACTACTACATATTTGGTCACCCGCCAACCATGATAATTCATTGCTGCAGCGAGACAGTTTTAAAGGATTCCAACACTTGTTTGTGGCTTCCATCGCGTGCTAAAAAGATTTGCTGCATGCGAATACACACTGAAGTCTCACTGCCATTGCTATTTTCCTTTTCAATATTTGTCTAGGCCTGAGCAACCTGACACTATGTTAGCCCATGTGCAGTCCTCGACTGTGCGGCACTTTGCCTGGATCAGGCTTGTGATTTCATACCGTACATACATACATATCCATCGCGCAGATCGCAGTTTCATATTGGCCACGCGTCTCCATTACGATAAAGGTGTCCCGTGATTCAGAGAAAACGTACTTAACCCTCGTTCCCCATCATGCCACCGTCTTGGAAGATACATTCTATTGATGTGATAGTGTATAAATGGAGACAGTGTGACCAGATTCGGGGAGCCAGCAATGTTTCGTGCAGTACGGACGGTACTGGCATACTAAGCTGACTTGCAGTATTGTGCACACCCATGATGATGCTAATGATCAGCATGAGCAAGACCAAAGTCCTCGGTCAACGGATTGTATCGCCTCAAGTCATCACTGTTGGAAACTGTCAGATTGAACCAGTACATCATTTCACATATCTTGGTTCAACCATTGCGGAACTGCCGGCGTGCAACTGACGCCCATCGACCAAGTTCTGCCTATCGCTGCGGGAGAGATTGTTCCTCCCGAATCGAACTGTTTAGTCATTCGAAAAGCTGTGGAACATGTGATTTGCATCCATGGTTGACATCGAGCGAAGAGGGCCAACAATATAGAATACAAAATCACCAATTAACTCATCTCATGGACCCAAAACTGACACGATACTTATACTTGCATCAAATGATGCATCAGGGCTCTCTCTGTAAAGCCATTATCTTCTGAATCTAAGTTTCCTTTGCCGTGGGAGGGACCGAATTCTCTCTGGGTGTTTGAGTAAAGACGTGCGGAATCAAAACAGCAGAAAGCTCGGCCAAAGCTGCCGTGGCTGAAGACGCACTACTGTGCTGCTTACGAACGTCATCATTGAATTCATATTCAAATGCCTTTATATTCCCGCTCGCGTCAACTTGGAGCTAACCGACCGTTTCGAATACTACGGCCGTTTGTGAGGGTCTTCAACACCCCTTTTACAGGGATGCCCCAATTGAAGATATTAGAAAACGTCCTCCCTTTAAGAGGGGAAAGGCGAAGTCTTTGAGAACAATAATCAGCAGTGGTGCACGCAGAAGGAAAACTTCTGTCGAATATAAGAGGGCGAGGAGAATGGAGGGTTTTCGAAGGTGTAGAAAAACTAGAAGTGGGACTTGAAAGAGAGCGTAGCCCTTCCCCGGAAGCGCTTTTATCTCTGGCATCGATAGACTTTGCTTGCCTGACTGCCGCCGTCTCGAAATTAGTAGCGGAACTTGCTCTAACTGCGGGAACCGCTAACCTGCGGCGGTTAGAGAGATGCATGGGCTCCACGTTTCCTACTGTGCTTCTCACTGATAGGTCACAAAGGGGCATAAAACGTACATTTAATATTATTTCTAAATTACTATGTAGATGATCGCTAAATTTTCTTCTATGGAAATTTTATTCGGTTCACATAAGTATCTGTATCGTGTCAGGGTTTAGTGGACGAGACGATTTAATTGATTTTGTCTCCTAAATACATTCCCTCGTCAAGTAGCTAGGGTAGCCCCAGTTTGACTGTCACTAAGAGTAAAGAACAACGCGAATAAACACGGCGTTTCCCAGCGTCGGGTATTATCCTCAATAACCCAAGACCCCGAACAAGTTTCATGGAAGACAACTACAGCGTAAGAAGTAATGCAAGATGAAGGCATGGGATATAGAGGTGCTGGCAATGAAACTCAGATCCTCTTGTGTAGTATCGAACGCACTCGAGTGAAGCATGGAAGAGTGCATTTCGCAAGCGAAGATGAAACGATGCATGCTCCATCAGCGAGCTAGTCGTTAGTGCGAAAAGCTTTGAAATTTCAAGTCCGTCTGTGCCGATTACTCGCAACTGTTTTGTGTGAAACAATTCGTGGTTGTGCACAGTACTGCGAGTCAGTTTAGCATGCCATTACCCTGCAATGCTCAGCACTAATTCGCAATCGTACAGCTCTTCTGCGCTGTGCGGCTAACACCGTGCTAAATTGATTTGGCACCGGGTAACCTGACAGTATCTTAGTTCACGTGCAGTCTGTGACTGTGCGGCACTTTGTCTGGGTCCAGATTGGGATTACATACATACATAAATATCCTACAATGCCCATTCGATTCACCTATACGATGGAATCGTTGTTGTATCATGCTTAATGTTCACGTTATATTAAATCCCGCGATTTCTCGTTGAGGTTATTGGCATTTATCGTGAATCGGGTATACTGAATAGCACATGAACCAAAACCATTTTGCTGAAAGCTGTCTAAAAGTTTAACTAGATTGTATGTGAAATAGATCCAATGATTGTGAACTTACATCGTTCGTGGTAACATTTTGGCTGAACGAGTAGAGTGGCATCAGCATGGCAGCTTCCTTGCGCCTTTCACTGTCATGCATCATAATAAGCTTTTCTCGTCACTCCGCTTGACAACATACAAGGTTAAGCAAACACTTCAAGAAGATGCTTAGTGCAAGACTGCTCTCTACTCGTTCACGAAACTTGTTTGAATGTATGTTCCATTCGAGGTGTAGGCACCTGTTCCCAGTTTGTTTCCGTTTACTCGTCTATAGAATCCGTATCTATTTAAGTCCTACCCTTCCTCATCTTTTAGGACTTTACTTTTTCATGGTAGTTAAGCATTCGGTACGTGCTACCGGTGTAATGCTGTCTGTGATGATGATGATGATGATGCATTTTGGCTACAATTGGCATAGCGCTACCTCATCCTTGTCGCTCTCCTACTTTCCCACCGAGACCCGTTCAGCCTGACGGTAGCTCAACTCCTGGCAGACCTTGCCGTTGTTATAATTCTTCTTCTATTGGTTATTTTTAATCATCGAGTAGCCTTTCGAAAGTCCGTCTTCTTGGTTGGTGTCCTCGTGATCAGATATCGCGATGGCTGGTTACACTTGAGGACAAGCCTCTAGACAGTGTCACATAACGGTCTTGACATAAGTGGCTGAGTGGACTTGACTGCTTGTCAAGTGGAGTCACCAGGGAAGCTTGTTTCTGTACATGATAGTGAAAGCTGCAAGCTAGTTTTGTTGCTGTTGTCGCCTTGATCATCCACGTACTAGCTGCTCTGGGTTATTCTCTTCTCAGTAAAAGCTCTTTCTATGCGTTTCTCTTTCAGCACAATGTGGTCGTTCGAAAGTTTCCCACCTCCGTGGATAATGAATCTTCTCGTCAAGCGTTGCAGTTGGACCTTGATCTGGTCTGGAATCAACAATTCACCCTGATCAAATGTCTTCTCTCCAAGGTGCGTTGGTTGTTTCGACACACGTTGTTGTCGGTCGATGTCGGCCATACATCACAGACTATACCTTAACGTTGTGCAATAGTTTGTGTACCTCCAGGACTCTACGTGGTACTCTCCGTGCACCTTCAGAGCCACTCATACCAGAAATGATCAGTGGATAGTGGTCAGACGAACGCGGTCTTAACAAAACCCACCGCTTTGTGGGTGCACGGATGCGCAATCGTGCAGCATTTTTGTGATGTGCGGCTAATATCGTGCTAAATTGATTGGCCAACGGTAGTGAGCTGCATGCTGAAACACGCTGTGGTCTCACTACGATTTCTATTCCCCCCCTCTGTCTAGGCCTGGGCAACCTGACAGTATCTCAGCCCATGTGTAGCGTATGACTGTGCGGCACTTGGCTTGGATCAGGCTTGTGCTTTCATACCATACCATACATCACAGATGCATGACGGTTTCATGTTTCCAAAGCGTTTCAAATGAGTAAACAGTCCGCTTCGGGAGGAACAATCTCTCCCGTCACAGCGATAGACAGTACTCAATCAATCGGTGGTAGTTTCATGATCCCGGTGTGATGTGCATCTCATTCGAAAGCTCGTGAGTAGCGCTCATCGCGAATGCACTTGGCACGTTCACAATACTTACTTACTTTCCTTTGTGCGACTGTCTCCTCCTGGAGGATGAGTCGGCTTCAATGAAGAGTCTTGGGAATTTGGGTACAAAGCGGCGTCCACAGCACCACTCGGCCAGCTTCCCTAGCCTTTGCACAACCATGTGCGACCTGCAAGGCAGCAGGTTGTTGCCAGAAAGAGGTGGTGTGTCTACCAGACTCTGCTTCAGATTTTTCCGAAGCCTTTCCCGCAAGGCAGCGGAGGTTTAAAATCAGGATTTTCCTTCCCTCTGGATGAAATGCCCTCCCAGGCTAACGAGCTCCATCCGCCCGAAGCAA
>JACCGJ010007287.1:0-10780 GCA_013407085.1 Atriophallophorus winterbourni
TTTTTTGTGAATGTGCGCTTGTGGATGGTGTTCGTGAATATTTTGGTGGCGCATGAAACTGGTTGTTTGTAGCTAGCTAGTATGGTGTGCGTGGTGAGTGTTTGCGGTGTGTTGTGAATGTATAATCGTGTGTCGTGGGAATGTGTTTTTGATTGCGTTTGATGTATGTTGATTGTGTATTGTTGATGGGCGCGTGGTGTTTGAAATGTCTGCTTGTGTTGTTTATTTGATGGGCCGATCCTCGAGGTAATGCAATGCGAGGCCGACCCGTGGACGGGGTTGAGCAAGCTCACAGCACCCGCCCGGAAGCGAAAAATACAGGTAATTTCATTGGTCCTAGTTCAAGGACCGTTGCAGAAATTACACTGCAAAGAACAGATACTACACATGATCTTAGCTCAGAGCGCCGAGAAGCGATAAACTCTCACGCACCCATCACTGGACCTACACAAAACAGTGGAACCGCGACAGAAAAAGCGCATTTGCACCAAGTCACTCACACACCCGAATCAACTCATCGGGCACGCTAGCGCCTGTGACGACTGTGCGCCACCCTGGCGCCGCTGCACGATGTGGCCGGACACGGTTGTGCTGAGGCGCGCGTGTAACCAGGCGTGCGCCCCGTGACAACCGCGCAGGTTGCGTATGAGCGTCCTGAAATGGCGATGTTGATAGGCGGCGCGAGAGGTCATTCACACTTTGTAAGTGTGATGCACGTGGTAGATGGTGCGAATGCATTGTTGCGTGCGGCGTGAATGTTGTGATTGTATTTTTTGTGAATGTGCGCTGGTGGATGGTGTTCGTGAATATTTTGGTGGCGCATGAAACTGGTTGTTTGTAGATAGCTAGTATGGTGTGTGTGGTGAGTGTTTGCGGTGTGTTGTGAATGTATAATCGTGTGTCGTGGGAATGTGTTTTTGATTGAGTTTGATGTATGTTGATTGTGTATTGTTGATGGGCGCGTGGTGTTTGAAATGTCTGCTTGTGTTGTGTATTTGATGGGCCGATCCTCGAGGTAATGCAATACGAGGCCGACCCGTGGACGGGGTTGAGCAAGCTCACAGCACCCGCCCGGAAGCGAAAAATACAGGTAATTTCATTGGTCCTAGTTCAAGGACCGTTGCAGAAATTACACTGCAAAGAACAGATACTACACATGATCTTAGCTCAGAGAGCCGAGAAGCGATAAACTCTCCCGCACCCATCACTGGACCTACACAAAACAGTGGAACCGCGACAGAAAAAGCGCATTTGCACCAAGTCACTCACACACCCGAATCAACTCCTCGGGCACGCTAGCGCCTGTGACGACTGTGCGCCACCCTGGCGCCGCTGCACGATGTGGCCGGACACGGTTGTGCTGAGGCGCGCGTGTAACCATGCGTGCGCCCCGTGACAACCGCGCAGGTTGCGTATTAGCGTCCTGAAATGGCGATGTTGATAGGCGGCGCGAGAGGTCATTCACACTTTGTAAGTGTGATGCATGTGGTAGATGGTGCGAATGCATTGTTGCGTGCGGCGTGAATATTGTGATTGTATTTTTTGTGAATGTGCGCTGGTGGATGGTGTTCGTGAATATTTTGGTGGCGCATGAAACTGGTTGTTTGTAGATAGCTAGTATGGTGTGTGTGTTGAGTGTTTGCGGTGTGTTGTGAATGTATAATCGTGTGTCGTGGGAATGTGTTTTTGATTGAGTTTGATGTATGTTGATTGTGTATTGTTGATGGGCGCGTGGTGTTTGAAATGTGTGCTTGTGTTGTTTATTTGATGGGCCGATCCTCGGGGTAATGCAATACGAGGCCGACCCGTGGACGGGGTTGAGCAAGCTCACAGCACCCGCCCGGAAGCGAAAAATACAGGTAATTTCATTGGTCCTATTTCAAGGACCGTTGCAGAAATTACACTGCAAGAACCGATACTACCGGTCTTAAGCTCATAGAGCCGAGAAGCGCTAACTCTTCCGCACCCATCACTTGGCCTACACAAAACATGGAACGCGACGAAAAAGCGCATTTTGCACCAAGTCATCTCACCACCCTAATCAAACTCCTCGGGCACGCTAGCGCCTGTGACGACTGTTGCGCCCCCTGGCGCCGCTTCATCGATGTGGCCCGAACACGGTGGCGCTGAGGCGCGCGGTTTAACCAGGCGTGCGCCCCGTACACCTCGCAGGTTGCGTAATGAGCGTCCTGAAATGGCGATGTTGATAGGCGGCGCGAGAGGTCATTCACACTTGGTAAGTGTGATGCACGTGGTAGATGGTGCGAATGCATTGTTGCGTGCGGCGTGAATGTTGTGATTGTATTTTTTGTGAATGTGCGCTGGTGGATGGTGTTCGTGAATATTTTGGTGGCGCATGAAACTGGTTGTTTGTAGCTAGCTAGTATAGTGTGCGTGGTGAGTGTTTGCGGTGTGTTGTGAATGTATAATCGTGTCGTGGGAATGTTTTTGATTGCGTTTGATGTATGTTGATTGTGTATTGTTGATGGGCGCGTGGTGTTTGAAATGTCTGCTTGTGTTGTTTATTTGATGGGCCGATCCTCGAGGTAATGCAATACGAGGCCGACCCGTGGACGGGGTTGAGCAAGCTCACAGCACCCGCCCGGCAGCGAAAAATACAGGTAATTTCATTGGTCCTAGTTCAAGGACCGTTGCAGAAATTACACTGCAAAGAACAGATACTACACATGATCTTAGCTCAGAGAGCCGAGAAGCGATAAACTCTAACGCACCCATCACTGGACCTACACAAAACAGTGGAACCGCGACAGAAAAAGCGCATTTGCACCAAGTCACTCACACACCCGAATCAACTCCTCGGGCACGCTAGCGCCTGTGACGACTGTGCGCCACCCTGGCGCCGCTGCACGAGGTGGCCGGACACGGTTGTGCTGAGGCGCGCGTGTAACCAGGCGTGCGCCCCGTGACAACCGCGCAGGTTGCGTATGAGCGTCCTGAAATGGCGATGTTGATAGGCGGCGCGAGAGGTCATTCACACTTTGTAAGTGTGATGCATGGGGTAGATGGTGCGAATGCATTGTTGCGTGCGGCGTGAATGTTGTGATTGTATTTTTTGTGAATGTGCGCTGGTGGATGGTGTTCGTGAATATTTTGGTGGCGCATGAAACTGGTTGTTTGTAGATAGCTAGTATGGTGTGTGTGGTGAGTGTTTGCGTTGTGTTGTGAATGTATAATCGTGTGTCGTGGGAATGTGTTTTTGATTGAGTTTGATGTATGTTGATTGTGTGTTGTTGATGGGCGCGTGGTGTTTGAAATGTCTGCTTGTGTTGTTTATTTGATGGGCCGATCCTCGAGGTAATGCAATACGAGGCCGACCCGTGGACGGGGCTGAGCAAGCTCACAGCACCCGCCCGGAAGCGAAAAATACAAGTAATTTCATTGGTCCTAGTTCAAGGACCGTTGCAGAAATTACACTGCAAAGAACAGATACTACACATGATCTTAGCTCAGAGAGCCGAGAAGCGATAAACTCTCCCGCACCCATCACTGGACCTACACAAAACAGTGGAACCGCGACCGAAAAAGCGCATTTGCACCAAGTCACTCACACACCCGAATCAACTCCTCGGGCACGCTAGCGCCTGTGACGACTGTGCGCCACCCTGGCGCCGCTGCACGATGACTATGCCGGACAACGTTTGTGCTGAGGCGCGCAGTGTAACCAGGCGGTGCGCCCCCGTGACAACCGCTCGGTGCGTATGAGCGTGGCCTGAATGGCGGTGTTGATAGGCGGCGCTAGCGGTACTTCACCTTTGTAAGTGTGATGCACGTGTGTAGACGTGCGAAATGCATTTGGGTTGCGTGCGGCGTTAATGTTGTGATTTGTAGTTTTTGTGATGTGGCGCTGGTGGATGGTGTTCGTGAATATTTGGTGGCGCTGAAACTGGTTGTTTTGTAGTAGCTTATATGGTGTGTGGTGTGTGAGTGGTTGCGTGTGTGTTGTTAATGTATCTCGTGTGTCGTGGAATGTGGTGTTTTTGATTGAGTTGTTAGTCTGTTGATGTGTAATTTTGATGTGCGCGTGGTGTTTGAATGTCTGCTTGTGTTTTTTTTATTTGATGGGCCGAGCCTCGAGGTATGCAATAACGAGGCCGACCCCGTGGACGGGGTTGAGCAAGCTCACAGCACCCGCCCGGAAGCGAAAAATACAGGTAATTTCATCGGTCCTAGTTCAAGGACCGTTGCAGAAATTACACTGCAAAGAACAGATACTACACATGATCTTAGCTCAGAGAGCCGAGAAGCGATAAACTCTCACGCACCCATCACTGGACCTACACAAAACAGTGGAACCGCGATAGAAAAAGCGCATTGGCACCAAGTCACTCACACACCCGAATCAACTCCTCGGGCACGCTAGCGCCTGTGACGACTGTGCGCCACCCTGGCGCCGCTGCACGATGTGGCCGGACACGGTTGTGCTGAGGCGCGCGTGTAACCAGTCGTGCGCCCCGTGACAACCGCGCAGGTTGCGTATGAGCGTCCTGAAATGGCGATGTTGATAGGCGGCGCGAGAGGTCATTCACACTTTGTAAGTGTGATGCATGGGGTAGATGGTGCGAATGCATTGTTGCGTGCGGCGTGAATGTTGTGATTGTATTTTTTGTGAATGTGCGCTGGTGGATGGTGTTCGTGAATATTTTGGTGGCGCATGAAACAGGTTGTTTGTCGATAGCGAGTATGGTGTGTGTGGTGATTGTTTGCGGTGTGTTGTGAATGTATAATCGTGTGTCGTGGGAATGTGTTTTTGATTGAGTTTGATGTATGTTGATTGTGTATTGTTGATGGGCGCGTGGTGTTTGAAATGTGTGCTTGTGTTGTTTATTTGATGGGCCGATCCTCGAGGTAATGCAATACGAGGCCGACCCGTGGACGGGGTTTAGCAAGCTCACAGCACCCGCCCGGAAGCGAAAAATACAGGTAATTTCATTGGTCCTAGTTCAAGGACCGTTGCAGAAATTACACTGCAAAGAACAGATACTACACATGAGCTTAGCTCAGAGAGCCGAGAAGCGATAAACTCTCACGCACCCATCACTGGACCTACACAAAACAGTTGAACCGCGACAGAAAAAGCGCATTTGCACCAAGTCACTCACACACCCGAATCAACTCCTCGGGCACGCTAGCGCCTGTGACGACTGTGCGCCACCCTGGCGCCGCTGTACGATGTGGCCGGACACGGTTGTGCTGAGGCGCGCGTGTAACCAGGCGTGCGCCCCGTGACAACCGCGCAGGTTGCGTATGATCGTCCTGAAATGGCGATGTTGATCGGCGGCGCGAGAGGTCATTCACACTTTGTAAGTGTGATGCATGTGGTAGATGGTGCGAATGCATTGTTGCGTGCGGCGTGAATGTTGTGATTGTATTTTTTGTGAGTGTGCGCTGGTGGATGGTGTTCGTGAATATTTTGGTGGCGCATGAAACTGGTTGTTTGTAGATAGCTAGTATGGTGTGTGTGGTGAGTGTTTGCGGTGTGTTGTGAATGTATAATCGTGTGTCGTGGGAATGTGTTTTTGATTGCGTTTGATGTATGTTGATTGTGTATTGTTGATGGGCGCGTGGCGTTTGAAATGTCTGCTTGTGTTGTTTATTTGATGGGCCGATCCTCGAGGTAATGCAATACGAGGACGACCCGTGGACGGGGTTGAGCAAGCTCACAGCACCCGCCCGGAAGCGAAAAATACAGGTAATTTCATTGGTCCTAGTTCAAGGACCGTTGCAGAAATTACACTGCAAAGAACAGGTACTACACATGATCTTAGCTCAGAGAGCCGAGAAGCGATAAACCCTCACGCACCCATCACTGGACCTACACAAAACAGTGGAACCGCGACAGAAAAAGCGCATTTGCACCAAGTCACTCACACACCCGAATCAACTCCTCGGGCACGCTAGCGCCTGTGACGACTGTGCGCCACCCTGGCGCCGCTGCACGATGTGGCCGGACACGGTTGTGCTGAGGCGCGCGTGTAACCAGGCGTGCGCCCAGTGACAACCGCGCAGTTTGCGTATGAGCGTCCTGAAATGGCGATGTTGATAGGCGGCGCGGTAGCGCCTGTGACGAATGTGCGCCACCCTGACGCTGCTGCAACATGTGGCATATTATCTTATTTGGCACCAAACCACTGGATTAATTATGTTATTTTCTGATTCCGTACGCTGTATATCTAATCTTCTCTAACCTATCTTCTTTGACAATTACTATTGTAAGTACAACTGAAATTATGGTTATTGTTAGGGATTCGCGTGTTTTGGGGTGTATTGCTTAATTTGGAACTGCCCATGTCCTTTTACGTTTATCAAGGTTTGCCACGTAGGCACGTGATTTCTGTTAGTATTATAATAGAATATTGCGCTTAGGATATCTTTACAAACACAGTATATACCTAAATTCTATACCGATCTCTCCTCCATGTGTTGTCATCTCGTGCCTCTGGCTACATCGCAATATCAATTTGAGAGTAGAAGAATACGATGAATACATGGTTCACTGAAAAAACTCGGTGTTCAACAAATTTCAAAATATTTATTTCATTTCTCATTCATTGTCTATCTAAACCTAAGGCAGTAAATTGGACATGACCATATTTTATAATGCGATCACAAATGTTACGAGACAAATGCGATGTTATTGTACGTAAGGAGATAAAAATGTGTCATGTATGAGACGAGTGGAATGTTGCTGTCTTGGGTGATTGTGCATCACGGAAAACGTTCCATTAGTGAAGCTGCATGGAATTTAGGGAGCTTTTTGAACTACCATGCAGCTTACGATTCATAATTTTTTTCTGCATGAGATTGTGCGTTGAGCAACCTCTCATGCTTTGTGAGATATACCAATAATCGGCGTGCGTTATTTGTACAATTGCCTCCTATAGAAACCCGAGAGTGCACATCAACCAATCAGGTGATGCGTGTGTGTGTTCGAAGTGATTTACTACAGAAACCCGAGAAGTTAAGGGTAGACATTAAGTGCGGCGTATTTATTTCTGTCGGCCAAAATGAATGACCGTCGTGCGAGTAAAATTTGAGTGTTATCTGGCGTGAAGGTTTTCCTCGTTTCATGAATAAATGAAATTTTTCGTTTTTAATTAAAAACACGTTAAACATATAAGATTGACAGGCATACAGTTGATTCCCAATGTGAAACAAACAAGCTATCGCATAGATAGCAATTTTTCTAGATGACCTGAAGAGATAGTAAACAACCAATATTAAACTGCCTATCACCAAGCTTCTTTTCCAGAGCTTAGAACATATATATATATATATATATATATAGAAACGGTTGCATTACATGCTAACTGGATTAACTTAACCATGGAACAAGGTAACAATGGTTTATTTCAGTAAAGAAGCGCACAAGCTTAAAACAACCGCAGGATATTGCGGTGTTCAATAATGCAAGCAACAAGTGAAAAAATACGCGAATGTCATAAGAAGATCAGCCTCATGGGATTTTATAATGATGTTCGTGGAGGTAAGAGTCAATACTGTTTTTAGACACGGTTAAAGATTCAGGGTGTCCGATGCTTCAGAAGTAGCTTTATATGAAGTGAATGAAAGGTTGCATTTTTCACATCAATATATAAGTTTGCTCCTGAAAATCCTTTCAATAGGTAAATGCACAACACCCGACGGTAATGAGTTCCATAAGAAAATAAATGCGCGCCAGATAAATGCACCGACGTCAGTTTCGGTGAAGATGTGGAATATCAAATGACATTGTGCGAGTTTTCTAGGACTCAACGGACTACAGGTTATAGAAATGGTGTTAATATTGGAATAAATACGTATCAGAGCAGACCTCACCTTATGCGCAAAAGATATATGGAATGACTTGCCCTGTTCACTTTGGAGAAATTGTCAAAATCGTCGTCTGAAAAGTGTGGATGAAGAAATAATCCTCTCGGACTTGCATTGTTGCTAGATATAGACGAACGGAGCAAACCTATGTTTCATGATATACGAACAGCGGTGTATAATCTGTCAATGTTTGTGAATCTTGACATCGGTAATGACCGTATCCGAATAGTGCGGATGCATGCTGTGGCATGTTGAAACCATACGCTTCAATGTCCTTATCCCAACATGCGTTGTCTTACTTTGGACGGACTACTTTGCCACTTACTTCGCACACCCCTTACTGTTCTCTATATAAACACTGACCTTGTCCAGGTATAGGACCTGCGAACCTGTGTCCTGAGTCTCGACTTGGTTATTTCATAACTATCCTGCGTTGTTCTGTTCCCTTTCTCGGTGGGATTGTTCTCTCGTATCATTTAGTTGATCAGCAGGCACAACTGTCTGTCGAACCCAGTACATAACAGAAGCAAATGAAGTTTATGGGATTCAAGAATCAAAGCATTCAAGAATATAAGGTTTAAAACTCAAACGATTTACAACATCACAAGAATACGACATGAATGTAAATGTGAAAAAATAATATTTGATGGATAGACAGATTTGTGTCTTATCTGCGAGTAAGATAACTGAAGAGGATTCAACGATCCATGAAAGATTGATAAAGTTAAGTTTGGAAACCACTATGTAAGTATATTGTCGTAATCGACCACGTATGGTCGTTACATATGACACAACTTTGAAGAAGATACCGAAAGAACTGACCCGGTTGCTGATATAAATAATCCACTAGAATTGATTGAAAAGTATTGGACAGAAGAATGGATTGAATATATTTATGTGCTTGTCAATTGTGATGACAATCCGTATTAGTTTGTACTGTAACAATTGTACCGAATGCGCAGTCATATTTTGTTTCGTTTGCACGTTGTTACAGCCAGACGAATTCAAATGGCGTGCACTCCACCTACCTAATCAGCTTAAAAATAAAACGGAACTGCCAAAAACCAGTTGGGTACGCAGGGATGTGAGCAAAACATTACTTTGGTTCATATAATATTGGTTTAAAAGGATTACATTGATTACTACTTTGTAGCTAACCTTGAGTTATGTTCATGGCTAGAGCAGAACCTCTGTCCTCTTCATCATATTTTGTTATTGTTGTTGGTCTAAATAACCCACTAGCATGGTTTTGACCTAGGTCAGTGGTCGCTATGCCTACAACATTGCTGTAACCACCCAGCAACCCAATTCAAATTAACGCTGTCTGGGACGCTTCACACAGCGGTCAACATGAGCAAAAGTACATTACTAACGGGGCTAATGATCAACAAATAATACATAGGCAGACCCGGTATACTCGTTCAGGGCAATGCCATTAAAATAATGGTTAAAAAGTACGCTTGGAAAGAGATAAATTTTTATTGATTACAAATTCTGGGACGCATCCAAATCGACAACAAGTATTTCATCTTCAATCGTCACTCCCACGTTAGATTCTGTTTCTTCAGATACTTCAGTTAATCCTAAATGGGCAATCATGTAGGGCGGGATCGGATTGCAGCTGCAGTTGTTCACAAAATCACGAAACTCTACTCGCAATTGATGCTCCAAGGAAACTCGAGAGACACCAAACCTTTCACTAGGCAACCTTGAGATGAGTATTCTTGACCCACATCCGATCTTACGGGATTGCGTTCGACGAATTCCTCGGGAAGATGGCCGGTTTCGTCCAGCTTTTACGCATTCGTAAGTCCGGGATCTGCAAATTATCAAAGTTAAGCTAACACAAACCTGGCATTTGGTGCTGTGCTCCGAATGTAATACGACGAACCAGTGGAGCTTTGAAACCTGGAAATAGCACCTGCTGCTTCAACTAGGGATTCAAATTGTATGGGGTCGGCAACGGTTACGAAAATTTCTGCAAAAACCTGAACTAGCGAAATCGTTAAAATATGCTGCGTGTAGGCTATGCAGCGCTTTTTAAAGGACGGCCAGATGCCATGATTGGCTTAAAAATAAACGCATTCTGATTCGTGCCCCTTGAACGGATTCTGATTGGTCAGCTAATATATATTTCGTGCCCGTGGAAAGTAATTGTAACGGACGCCCCAATAATCTCCACGTAGCTCCTTCTCTCACTACATGTGGTAGGGCGTTTAGTTTCATTCGCCCCCCTTTAGTCTGCTAGCCTGTACAAGGCGCACAATTTTGTCCAATTGGATTGCGAGTTTGCGCGAAAGCGTCACCCCCTCACTCGCTTGAATCGAGTGACAGTCTCAGCCCGAGAGATTACAGTGTAGCTTCGGTTGAATGAATTAGGCTCACTGAACCTAATCTTACTGTCTGCACCTGATGACGGCAAACAGCCAGAAATCGGTAGTGGAGTGTAATTTTGGGGGATGTGAGCAACACATCACTTTGGCAAGCAGTGCATTATTTTCATTGTAAACCGACCAAAAGTTTCCGAATATTATTATCTTTGTTGCATCTGCTCGGATTTATACCGATAAAGTATTCTGTCTACCACTCGACGACGCCTATCGGATTTCATATTTTCGATCGCGCAAGCCGAACTACAGCAAAGTTACCAGTTTGGTGGAAAAGGCCAATTTGTTCACGCGTACAAAGATTTTCGCAGAACAAGCTGCCCTGTGGATTTTGCTATTATTAGAATGATCACATTGAGCTACAGGTTTTGACACCTTGCTCCATATTCTATCTTCTGTAATCACCGATTTATTGCGGATTATTTGTTCAATGCCGAAACCACGCCAGCAACCACTGGCAGCTCACTCAACTCGCAAAACACCAATTATCGTTCACCCGCAAGCCCTACGCAGCCCACGAACATGTGCGAACGTGTAACGAGATCCACCGCCCAAACAAAGAA
>JACCGJ010007288.1:0-15076 GCA_013407085.1 Atriophallophorus winterbourni
TTGTATGCCACTGTTGGGTAAGGTTGGTACGACCAACCTGTTCAATCACATGAGCCCCCAATCATGTAGACTGGGTTTGAAACCCATGACCATGAATATAAAATCTCATTTGCATGCATCTCCATCGCACACACACCCCACGACTTGGCAGGCGTTATTGCAAAATAACGGGGTTCAGTCCCTCATTACGTTTAATAGTAAACAGAACATTGTTGATTGATCTCAAATGTTTGCTGTGCCCTAGAATTCGCGTATGTGAGCTTATAAAGACTAATAACAAACGCGCAAGTTGCATAGAGTGGGTTAACCTTAGTTCGGCTAACTTGGCTGACTCAATTGTTGTCTAAGATAAGATCAGTCAATCCACGTTGATCGGTGGACAAATCGTTTTGGAGTGTTATTCAGTCAAGTTCTCACATCTTAGGGTAGGTAGTCCCCGGACACCTATATCCTCCTTCAAAGTTAACAACTAGGTCTTTTCATGACCGCATTGATTACATGGCCAAATACGATTGGTTTATAGACGACGAGGATGGTCGTGATCTGAGTTATTTTACTTTCTGCTACAACGATCCTGGAGATGTTAATTGAATTGCATACTAGCATGCGTAACTCGGAATTGTTGTGTAAATCCGAAGTGGAGAATTACGAGGCGTTGATGAATTTTGTACATCAATAGTCGAACCAATTTTAAGATCATACATTGTGTGAGCTCAGCGACTATGCATCACACCCAAAACGCTGTTTGTAGAAAAAACCTGCATCAGTTTTGAGACTAATTCAAAGACTGTACCGAGGGGTAACTGTCATAAGTGAAAACGCATACGATAAACCATTAGCAAAACTTTCAGTGACATGTAATTTAATGCAAGCATGAGCTTCTGTTCAGCCAAAGTGCCTTACAGACAAAGGCTGTTACTACTAGCTTGCCAAGCTCAAGAAGGACATTAGAATATAAAAATACTTGCGCGACGTAAGCGTGTTTTACACATGCGGCTTAATACCAGCGTTAAACCTCTTTTTTGCACAAAATCCCACATCCGTGTATCCGTAAAGACACGTGTATGAATGTAACACGTGTACAAATTATGAACTGGAATACAAAGGTTCGTTGTAATAGGCGTAGCATTCAAGTTGGATGATTGTAAACAGAGTTTTTGTGGTAAATGTATAATTAATAGGCCGTACAATGCTCTTTCCACCAGTAGCAATCAGTGGCCGTAATAGATGACGACCTCAAAGCAAGAGCATACGTTTATTAATACAAAATGCTTTAAAGTGCATTGACACTAAAGAGCTGCATGAGTGATGCAAACATCTATATGGGCGTCGGAAACGAATGTCCCAGTAGATTGACAGCCTATTTCAGTGACTCTCTTAGTAGCTACACTGTTCTTAGCGCGAGCGCGATGTTGAGTATTGCAGCAATTCAAATTCAGAAGGAAAAACATGCAGTTGGCAAAATGTCTTAACTTTGAATCAGTGTGAAATGGCTGCCACGATCAAAATACATATGTGGGATTTGTGATTAAAAAGGTTGGTCTTGCCCAACAGTTGCTTTCAAGCTCAAATCTTGTTTGCCGTTTTCCACTGTTCCAAGACATGTGGATCCTGATTGTAGTGTCCCAACCTGATGAGTCCAAACAACACCAGACCGGTTTTCGGTTTTATTTGTGTGATGGAAATGTTAACAAATACGGATATTTTATTCCGGTTGCACTTTGCGTAAGAAAACCTAACAAAACATCATTGTCGGGTCACGTAGTGCAAGCATTTAAAACAACTTGCATTAGGATTTAAAGTGAACTTAGTAGATGAACGTTTACGGTGGTTTGTGGAAACTTCACTATGACTTTAAATTGGTTGCAATAATCTTAGTTCTTGTAGTCGGGTACATTTATTAGGTATGTCGTTAATTTAGCTATGAGTTCTGCAAGCGATCAACAGCATCACTTAGTCGCTACAGATGCGTTGAGATGTACGCTTGGGCAGTTTAGTATAGATAACTAACTGTTGCCCATGCAGCAAGTGCTCCCTCTCAGCGGCAAATAGGAACCAAAGGACAATGATGCCGTCGTAGGAGTTGGTAGGACGAAGTTGAATACAACTTCGGACTTCCTAACGGGACTCCGGCTCAGGAATTTTCCTCGAGGTTGACTCCTGAAGCTTTTTCCATGATTGCGTGTAGCCACAAGGCAGTGTAGGTTTGAGATAAGTGTTTTCAATAAAGTCCATGGACTTACGAGCTCCACCTGCCAGAAGCATGCTGGTTTTGAGGCGCCAGTCAGTCGCCTTCGCCCTCTCTCCTGTCAGTAGAAGCACAGCACCACGCGTGCAGTCTAGGAGCTGGACTTGGTTGCCAGAGGCTATATGAGACGCGCGCAACTAAAGCATTTTTGGAATTTGGAGGCTATCCCCAAAACCGCCACAGCCGTAACAAACTTGGAACCACCTCCAATTACTGGCACAGTTGTTTTTTCGACTATTGTCACTCGATATGCCGGTAGTTGGACCTGCAGTTCAAAGCGTATGACGTTTTCTTCAGAATATTGCAAGCAACGCGTTGTTCTTGTATGTCATATACTGCACGATCACAAACTGATTTAATATATAATGCGACATCCTAACAATTAGGCCTTCAATTGATGTCCATTGTGGTAATTGGACTGGAGTAACCCAAATTAGTTGTGATGAAGCTGAACTCTTACTCATAGAATAAATCACGTTTGTCTTGTTTAAGCATTCCTCCTGTTTGCTCTCAACTAATGGCATCGAAACATGTTTTAGATGCAAGAATTAGCAGAACGTGCTCGCCAAATGAACAAAGGGTGAGTTGATGTCGGATGATGTTTGACTTTTTTCAAACTTCCCGCTTCAATTCAATGACCTTCCAATGTATATTTCTTGTTCTGATAGCGGAAAAGCGCGCGCGATTCCAAACGAGTTGGATGCACGTGCTGCGAAGTTCAGTGGAATTCCTGTAAGTACTTTGACATTTCAAGCAGAAAATTGATACTTGACTTATGCCTATACACAATTCCCATGCAGTGACTTGGCTAATGTAATACCATCAGCAGGATCAAGTCCTGGGTAAAATGACCTAGGTATTCGCAATTCCGAATTCAAACTTGAAACTTTACTTCAATTTCCAATATTTATCTGGAAGCAATGTTATTTCGTAGTCACTGCAAAGAATAACCTTTTAAAACCTATATTAAATTAGAGACCGTATTGTAATAGCATTATGAATTTCGCCTTTCAAGGCGGAACGTGAGGTTAAACTCTCCCGAATTTTTTTAAATTTGGAATCATGCAGCACTCTAACTATTCACGATACCCCAAGGTAAATCGGTTCTGCGTATGGCTGGGAAATAGCTCATAATGCATAGCAGCCTCAACAGTGCACCATTCCCGTTATAGCGGAGATCCGAAACGGCTTTGTGCGCCAAGATCTCCTAATTAGCGTGAACAGTGAGTGGTTATCTTTAAAAGATTCTTATCTGCTCTTTTAGGACGTGAAACGATTTTGCTTATTCCTAATTCAAGCTTTGAAGACAACAAGTATGCGTGATTTATTTGATGCTGGCTCAATTGTCAAGCTACATGAGCACGAAAGTGCTAAAAGGCGATGCTACCGTTATACTGTATAGGTCCAGGTCAATCGAGACAAATAGTGTTGACGGACCTAACGGTAATTCATTTTTCGGCCCTCTGATTGGAGTCCGTTCGAGCCAACTAGACTCATCTCCCTTCATTTTCGCACACACCCTGATTTCAACCATTCATACGTAGACAAATTCACACAGAAAACCTCAGCACAAGGAAATGTTAAATACTCTAGCGTTTGGTGCTCAAATGACCCAGATTCAATAATTGCTTATTGCGCTCTTCATGTTTGACAGTTATTTCTTTCATTCATCTTATTCATTCAGCCCATGGTTGTCATGTACAGCCAATACGAGCGTGTTAAAGATCCGCGCACGTTCACCGATCGTCGCACAGTCTTTACCGGGGAGAACTATGCTGAGGAATTTCACCGAATCTTGCCTACCCACCAGGTTGTCATGACAGACGATGGATTCCAAATCGCGGGGGAGATAAAGAGTCACGCAGCTGAGGGAGAACCGGCTGCTGCAGCCGAACAATCGAATTAGGTCCACGATCGAAAAAGGTGTAAACGCAAAGCCGAAAACCTCATTCATTTATTCCTTCGCTTTACCACTGTGTGTCCAACCAAATTGGTTATTCCGCCTTGACCCGACTAGACGTAGCTTCTTGAACCTATGTGCTAGATTCGACTGTCATTCTTTTCGTTTTCGTCTGATGTTACTTCTCAAGTTAACCTTTAATTATACATCATATGCGGTGTTGAATTTCTAAACTATTCACCCAAATGGGTGTAGGATAGCAATCGGTTTCCGTAATTTTTCTGAGTTTTGATTTCTGACACTAAACCTGTGTCGGACCAAAGATAGATAACTGGCGAGGAAAATAGATGTGCAAATGTATGCTTAAATGATACTGTCCAACGTGGGATCTTCCAAAAAATCACAATTTTTAAATACAGATACATGGCCAAGCGATTAATGTGGTCATATCCCTTTCCACATCGGCTTTCTGGCTGTTTTGGTGTCATCAGGTACAGACAATAATATCAAATCAGACAAGGAATCGCTTTTTGATTCTGCAATGGACATCGTGGTTCTTTTCAAGAACCCTATTTATTAGGGGTATTTAACTATACTTTTGTCGAACAGATTACCACTGCTTCAGAGCTCTCTTAATCGGATATTACCGTTTGCAATTGACAAATACACAGCCAAGATTAAGATTCAAGATTTATGGTTCAGAAAGCAATTAACTTTACAATAACCACAGAGTGCAACTATAGGTACAAATGTATATATATGTATAAATAAAATCAAAATCAATGAGACGATGATAGTTTACTAATAGTTTTGGGCAAAAATCGGATTAGTTCTTATATAATCGTCAAGTTTCGATTTGAATATAGATAAACTGTTTGAGCTTAACAAATCAGAATGTAGGGAATTCCAAACAAAGCACACACGCACCGAATAAAAATACATGCGGCAGTTCCGTTTGGAATGTGGTATTTGCAACTTGCAACCATGGCTACGGCTGTTGCTGCAAGTTCGAAGATGAAATAATATATCCAGGGGGTGGGAAACAGTAGTAAGTATTTTATATGTGAGGATGAGATCACCTCGCATTCTCCTTTGTGCAAGTTTCCTCAGCTCCAGCCGTTTGAGTCGACCGAGGAATGGCATATTTTCGACTCCAATGACAAGGTCAGAATCTCTCCGGTATATGCGATCCAAAAGTATGATGTCTTCATGGAGTTTTGGTATCCAGGCTTGTGCGGCATAGTCTAGAACCGGGAGTATATATGTGTTCATCATGAGTGGAAAACGCCCCGGGGAAAACGTCAAAATATCCGAAGTAACAAACCGAGCAGCCTAGACGCGCATTTGTTAACGGCTTCGCATTGTAGACCATTTTTCAAACTACCGCGAATACAGATACCCAGGTCCTATTCTTCTTCGGTGTACTCCAGGTTTAAGTCGCCGAGCTTGTATGGATAGGAAAAGCCAAGGTCACGAGCGATCTGAATGATCTTCAACTTTTGCATATTCAACGACAGTTTATTTTCGGATGACCAATTGTACAAAGCATTCATATCGTTTTGCAGCAAAATACAATCATCAGCATTGCTGATTCGCCTCCATACATTTATATCGTCAGCAAACAATACCATCTTACTGCCATTTGGTATTGGTATTTCGTTCATATAGACTAGGAACAGTATTCGTCCAAGCACTGAGCCATGTGAAACACCGCTAGTGACATCAATTTTCTTCGACGATAGGCCTTCCACACGAACTCTGATGTGTCTGTTGATGAGGTAATCTCTTAGCAATTCGTATAGTCTTCCAACAATACCGTGTTTATTTAGTTTGTTGAAGCTTAAATTATGATCAACTCTGTCGAATCCCTTAGAAATGTCCAAGAAGCACGCATGAATACAGCCCCCCGCATCTACGACCCTCGTCCAATCGTCTAACCTTGTCAGCAAATTTGTTAGACAACAGCGATTTCTGCGAAATCCATGTTAGGCAACTGCCAAAAGTTGTTTCGTTTCCAGATGTCTCACTATTTCTGCGGTTATTATTCACTCAAAAACTTTTGATACCGAAGACAGCAATGTCAAAGGCATGTAATTTTTAACTTCAGAACGGCAACCACCTTTGTAAATGGGTATTATTTGTCCCAGTTTCCAGTCTTTTAGTACCACACAAGCTTAAAGCAAATTATTAAAAATGCAGGATAGTGGTTCAGATAGCTGTGCATGACAGTTTTTGAGCAGCTTGGGAGTTATCTCGTCTTGCCCTGGAGATTTCTTTACGTTAAATTTTCGTAAGTGCTGCGCTACTACCAGCAGAGTAATCAATAATTCACTCAAGGTCGAATAATTGGTTACTGATCAGGCTCCGTTGATTTCGGCGCAAGAACTTCGGCATAAAAGTCTGCTAACAGGTCAGCGGTCTGATTAATGGATTCTGTGAAGCCAGACAAAGTTTTTAGGGCAAAGGCTCCTGGTTCTATCGTTTACGAGTCTATATAAGAGCTTCGGATTCTGGTGCATCTTAGAAATCAAGATACAGTTCAATCGGGAATGTGGGATTTGAAGGGTCAGATTGTGACTGCGGGAAAAGAGATTGGAACCAATTTTAAAGAGGTGCCGGAGTAGGTGGGACCCCGTGTTGATTATTCTATATGCCATGATTAGGTCAGATCGGATGCATCTGCCTTCGAGAGCGAACAAGCCCAGTCTAGTCAATCACTGCTCAAAAGGTAGATTATGCAACCCAGTAACCATTTTAGTTGCTTTATGGTATATCTTTTCTAGGAGCGAGATAGCTATTCCCATCTAAGGTGTTCAACCTTATAATGTATAGTCTATAACCTGTTGTATATATGTATTGAGTACCTGTGACAAAGATTGCCGTTAAAAACGTACGAAAATTCGTCTGTGTAAGCCTAGTACGCTGCATGCACGTTTATAGTCTGCCTCTCACTGCAGACTGTTTTTCAAATTTTTACCCACCCAGATACCGAGATCTTTCCGCGATAAATTCAACTGTCAAGTACGTTTTGACCTATGGAATTGTGTCTACCGAAGGACATAAACTGAAACATCAGCGTAATGTGTGTGATGGGAAAGTGACAAGCGGACATACCCTGTCCCTTTACGTCCCAAATTCCAATAATGATTGTCAGCGCCATTTTTACCCCGAACTCCCTACTCCAACTTGTGGTTAACTCTTCTCGTCTGGCGATGTTCTAAGCGACACCTGACTTACACATGTAAAACAACATCATTCGCGAGCCTAACATTTGTTATTCTCTATTGCTTTTATACGATAATATTTTTCACATTTTCATTCATACCGTAATCCTGTGGTGTTGTAAAGTAGAAGCTATTTAACCATAAATCCTTGAATCTTTGAATCCTTGAATTCTTCATCCAAATTATTACATCATCGGCAAAACTAACACGTTCATAGCGTACCAGTTTTGGTATTATTAAGAACAGTATTGGACCGAGTACTGAACCTTGTGGTACACCGCTCGTGGTTTCAATAATTTGGGACATTTTGCCATCTATTCTGACTTTCGCTTCTCGTTCAGACAGGTAACTTGCAAACCATGTTAGTACATTTCCTGTGACACCAACATCCTGCAGCTTCTGAATTAATAAGTAGTGGATAACTCTATCGAAGGTTATATATATATATATATATAATTATATATATTATATATATATATATATTCTATATATATATACTCTATCTATATATTAACATGACTAATCCTTTCACGCATTTGTATTTTGTTCAGTTAACATGAAACGTTTTTGTATTTGAAAGTTATTATCATGTTTCTGTATGAACAAATAACGCTTGATGCCCCACACGAGGTAAATGCCGTGAAATTTTTATTTTAAAAAAGGGGATTTGTTGCGCCGGTCAGAAGATTGCAAAAAATTGTACATGAGATTTTTAAAAATCGCACAGGCTGACATTTAGTCTACATCAATCACAACGCTTAACGTCAGTGTAGACGAAACCGAAGCTGTTTCGGATTTGAGTGCGACTGTAGTCTCAAATTTTATAGAAAAGTTTTAGCCTTACACTCAGATTGTTTATTCTTATTAAACATTTGGGAGGTTAAATTAATTTGATTCGCTTAGAATTTGTGTGAACGAACCAAGGTATTTTTATCCTTCCTTTTTCTATTTAAGGCGCGGGAAGTTTGGGTCGTCGCAGCTAATGCTGTGACACCAATGGATATTATATTTCTTGATTTCATCTTTCACAACGTAGGCATTTATTATCGGAACCTAATTTGGTTTGTGTCACTAGTAATGTTCTCAAACGATTTCAAGTATTTCGTCAGCGGAAAAATTGATTTTTGAGGGTGATCGGGATCCGGTCATACGATACATTGGCCAAAAGTTTCGATTCTCAAACCATTTCTGTTGAAGATGTTTGTCAATTATCTGACAATTGCAATGAATGGAAACGTTTTTCTTTTTTCTGATAACCTGAAGATGAGAAGAGAAAAATATGCAAAAGAAACTGAATCACTTTAGTGACTTGTCCATCCTGTGGAAGCTATCAATAATTCCAACTAAATTTCCAGCAATGCACTTGAAAAACAGATATGCATTGTGGACGTACTATCATCATGATGGTTTTATCAAGTCTGTACAATATGAAAGAGATATTTAGGTATTGTTGACTGATTAAAGTCTGAAGCGGAATCTTACAGAAAAGCACTCACAGCTACTCGAATGTAATGAGCAGTTTAGCGATTATTTCTTGTACTTAATTTTGATATATTCAAATTAGTCTATGACTAACATATCGAGCTCCTTCTTGAATATGAATTTCTAGTATACTATCTCTTATCGAATGATGATGAAGTAATCCTCTAGAATGTCTAGCATAGACAGACAAAATTGGTAGTAAGTCTCTACTTGCTTACCTATGATGATCGTCTGGATAAGTTGAATCAGCATTCGCTTGAGTAACGACATAGACGTGTTTACATTCTAGTTGCCGACTGAGATGTTACTGGTCGGCAATACAGGAATCTTTTGCTTCGACAGAAGACGAGAAAACTCATGATGATACCTTTAAGTAAAAATAGAGAAATACGCTGCAGGTTTTCTTTTTAATTCACATTGTTCAGTTGGTTGTTTGAAAGGCGAAATGTAAAGCCACGAAATGTTTTGTGTTTTTGAAATGAATAAATAAATAAATGATTAATTCTTGGATATCCGAGGCATACTAAGAAACATCAATATTTACCGAAATGTTACTACAAACAAGGCAAAATATGTACAATCTCAATTAATTTGTCAAAGTCAAACATACAGCAAAATCAGATGTAAAGTTCATGGCGTATTTGGGCTTCTGTCAGTTTGATCGATAATGATAAGCCGATCTGGTTTTTTAATCTAAGGCTCTTTTTAATTAGACCCTTCATTCAGGAGAAGCTTATACGAGAATGTCTCGTTTGGCTTTTACACAAAAGAAAGAAAACCCGTAGAAAAACGGTGACATACTAAATCAGACAACCTATATAATGATTACACTTGCAATAGTGTTGCAATTGAGCTCTTGACTGATGAGAAAAGTTGACTTCATATCGCTTTTCTATATCATTAGGCAATTCAAACGAAAAACTGGCAACTAGTAGACACTATACCAGTAGGATAAATACAGATATTTAACACAATCTTTCATACACCGCTGGTTGGCAAGACAGTGCAGGTGGCTAAACCATATTGTCACAAACTTTTATGTTGTGAAATTTTATCTACCTACTTGTCAGTTGTCAGTAGCTCAACTGCAAAATACCTTCATACGGGTCGTTCAATTGACGTCCGATTGGTCGCTTCTCCAAAACGGTTATTTGATTGGCTACGTATAATGAATCGTTCCGCACAGATCAGGGATCACTTCAGTAATTATGAGCGCTAACGATATCCCTGAGCTTTTCAGCAAACTATTGGTAACCGGTTGTTTGAAAGTTTCAAAGAATGGAACCACTTGCTGGCAGAATTCACCCGAGTATCCGGTTCCCACTATTTCATGTGATCATCGAAAACAAATCAAGTGGGCGAGCTGACATTCACGAGTGTCAACGAAAAGGATCCGTACAGAGGCCTACACGTGGAATTCGTCGTCCAATTTCCACCGCAACACATTGCGAGGCGTATTTCGTCAACGTTGGGCGCCGTAGTATCCACTTTTGCTTTACTAGCACTGACATGGTCCATAACTATGAACTAATAACCGGTGAAGCCGGGTCGTGGCAATTCTGCAACAGATGACTGACTCGTTCTGAACTGGATATCATTCAGTCGATGCTTGAAATCAGAGACTCGTCGGTTAATATCCGATATTGTGTGAAAACTCGCTTTGAGAAGAATATTACAGTCTGGGATGTTGGGATTATGCGTCAACGAGTTCTAGTAGGACGAAACAATCCAGATAAGCGTTGTTAAAATACACCTAAAATAACGATAAAGCTATATCCATTTTGCGGAACACATGAATCTTTTGAGTGAGCAAGAATATAGCAGGTATATTAAGCGGTAAGATTACGTAAACAATGTATCGTTGGTAATATCATGTCTTTCATCAATAAGTTCAGCATTATCAAAATTATAGTGAGTTTTGCGAAATCTGAACGAAAACATAAAACAACTTCTACATCACTTGTTTACCATTTGTCCACTGTTTCAAGGCTCACTGAACCTAATCTTACTGTCTCCACCTGATGACGGCAAACAGCCAGAAAACGGTAGTGGAGTATAATTTCGGGGGATGTGAGCAACACATAACTTTGAACTTCTATATCACTTCATATACAACACAGGTTACAACCACTGACAGTACATACCTATTAGAGATTCAATGGCTACGTCGCCGTATACATTTAAAAGAACAAGGACACCATCATTTGGCTTTCCTAGCCTAAGCCATTTACACTGGAAAAGACAATATCAAAAGGCCCGTGATGCGTCACATCCCAGCGTTACATGGAAGGGTAAATGTTACCAGGATGCGTTTACGTACTAAGTTCAGGTCAGTTCATTTCAGTTTACACAGGACAGTATGTGGCTAACGAGCTAGTCGAGCGTCCAGAATTTCTTTCGGTGGAAAGCTGCAGAGAAGCACCCATCACTGCCAAAACGTTTATTCTTCTTTTCTATTTGAAATCTTCGACGAACGCGATGCCAAGAGATTATCCGGGTTGTATTTAGGTAGCACCGCGTTATAGCCGATGCTGGCGAAGGAAAAAGCAGTTTCTCATCACAGGCACGGTGAGAAGTCAGCTGAAGTAGCATCGTGTATAATAAATAAAAACACAGAGAACTCTAGCCCTTTCTTTATTGACGGAATAAGGCTAAAAGATGAACTACCTAAGCTTGCATAACAATTAAGGAGAGTATTCATGAAAAAACTTACCTCAGTTGCGGTCCAAACCATGCTTAAAACTCGAGACTGTACTGCAGGATATAAGTTCTTCTGGAGAAATGTTCCAGACGTTTACAACACTTCGGCTAAAAAGTGTTTCCTGGAGTCTAGCTGACATCGTTTCTTAGAAATTTTAAGTGAATGGCCCCGGGTGCCCAGCTCAGGGCTTAAGGTAAAGAAGTCGTTCATTGGCACGCCACTCAAACACTTCAAGATCTCAAATGTTTCTATTAAGTCACCTCTTAAACGACTGCGCCTAAGGGAGAAAAGATCGTGAGACATTAGGCGCGCAGCGAACGGTTAACCTCGCTGACCTTCAATCATGCGCTGTACGCTTTTAAGTCAAAGGATGTCCTTTTTGTAGTGAGGACACCACGCCTGAACACAGTATTCGAGATGTGGCAGAACTAATGCCTTGTTGAGTGGCAGGAATACATCGAGTCTTCTGCTCGATTGCACTGATTGCAGCCGAAAAAGTACCTTGCGTGCACGCTGAGCCGCAGCGGCACATTGGTTTTCCCATTTAAAGTCAGCCCTAACCAATACTCCCAAATCCTTAACACAGTGTGTGGCGTTAGCAATGAGAAAATTCTCCGCCACCTGGACCGAAATCTTATTAACCAGTGCAGAGAAGAGTTGGCTCTTACTTAGGTTCAGTAGGAGATCCTACTTGTATGACCAGTTTATGACCCGCTCAAGGTCGTGCATCAAGGTATCTTCATCCGTTGATCTGATGAATTTCACATCATCTGCGAAAATGATGCATGGATAATTCAAGGCAGACGACAAGTCATCGATGAAAATTAGGAATAGAAGAGAGACAGAGTACCGAACATTGAGGGGCCCCACTGATCACGTCGGTTTGGCTAGACAACGTGGATCCAACCCAAACTCTGAATGTCCTAACTATAAGGAATGCTTTTATACAAGCAAGTAGAATAACCTGTATGCATTTTGCTGCTAGCTTGATCTCTAGAAGGCAGTGACTCACGGAATCAAAAGCCTTTCAAAAGTCTAAGTAGAGGGCTTCGACTGACTTTCCTTCGTCCAGCATTTTAGTTGCAGTATCGTTAAAACTAAGACGGTTAGTCAGGCAAGATCTACATTTTAGAAATCCATGTTGAGTTACACTCAACAGAGAATGCCGACTAAGATGCTGACAGATTTTGTCACGCAATAGTTTTTCTAGTACTTTTGAGACGATGCTAGTCAGGCTGACAGGTCTATAGTTCCCAGCAGTTGACATGCAACAACCCTTATGTATTGGCACGACTATGGCTTCCCTCCACTTACTGGGAACAACTCCTAGTTGCAGGCATGAATTAAAGAGCTGGCAAAACGGTTCGGTAGCACTGAGGCAAGATTTTTAAGCATAATTGAGTAGATGCCGTCCGGTCCCTCAGATTTGTTGACCCGAACATGGATAAGTGCGTCAAACACCTCAGCCTCATTGAAGGACAACTCATCTAATACATCGACACCAGGTGTCAGGTTAAGCAGACCTGACGGTGCGTTTGAAGAATTATCCCGTCGTTGAACGCTACTGAAAAACCCTGATAAGGCAGTCGCCTTAGACAGGTCGGTATCGGCAACTTTTCCGTCCTCCAGTTTCAAATCCCCTATGTTTTCCCTAGTTTTTCCTTTTGACTGTGCGTAGCTATAAAACCTTTTCGAGTTGGATTTAGCATCCCTAGCTAGAGATAACTCAAAATGCTGTTTGAGCACACGTTGTAATTTAACACAGGCATTCCGAGCGTTTTTGTAGCGGGCCCAAGAACCAGAAGTAAGGGATAGCTTATATTGCCGCCATAGACGATCCCGTTTACGGGTAGACCTACGGACTCGAGGAGACCACCAGGGGGGCCTTCGATGCCTTCTCACACACTGCAGCGGAGCGTGCTTGTCTTGTAACTCGTTTAGATACTTAGAAATTCTATCCCAGTTTTCATTTACATTTGAATCGCTAGATAACTGAAGGGAAGATTTTGAAGTCTACAAGAGTAAACCCCAGTCAACACGCCTAAAATTGCGTCTAGGACGAGAAAAAGGTTTGCGAAAACGCAATATCGCTTCGAAGCTTATCATTACGTGATCACTTTTGCCGAGCGGCGGTAGGTACTTTAAATGACTAATGGCTTCTAGCTGGAACGACAATACCAAGTCAAGAGTAGATGGAGTGCATCCATGGCGAAACCTTGTAGGATCATTGACATGCTGGTGCAGCGCATGATTATGGAGCCATTCGAGAAAGGTGTCAGATTGCTGGGTGACTAGACCAGTGGGGACAGGCCAATCTATGTCTAGAGGTTGAAATCACCCAAGATAAGTACACTGTGAGCTGAGTGAAACAAACCGTCGAGTGTCTCAATAAGCTGTGTAAACTCCTGTATGGATGCACTGGGAGTGACGTAGACACAAGCACTTGCGAGCGATGACTTGTAGCAAGTCAGGATACTCGTAACAACTTGGACGTTTTCAATGGCTAGAGATATCCCTGTACCCATGTTGTGCAAACCATACTCCAAGAGCAGTGCAACGCCACCGCCTCTCCTATCGCCCGGCCTATCGCATCTTATGACGAGATACTGTTCACTGATGTTTACCGGCACCTCATCAATCGCAGACAGCCAGGTCTCAGAAAGCGCAATAACCCTGGGGTGTAACTGAGCTACGCAGAGAGAAAGTTCAGCCCACTTATTCCTGATGCTGCATACATTTGCATACAATACTTGGGCACTGGTTATTCGTGCTTCTGAAACTAGTCCTGTTTGGCCCTCGGTCGAAGCACCCGAGGGAGCTGCACGTTTTTTGGCGTGCTACTTAGAGCAGGAGCATCAGTTTCGGCAGCCTCTTGCGTTAACGTAACGGACCGTTGCCTGACAATTTAGACCGCATCCATAGAAGAGAAGCAACTACTGGAGTCATCGTCTCGGGTGCCATCGTCAATTGCGCTAAGACAATCAACGTCATCTGGGCCGGAAAACAAGACTAGTGGCAAATTGCTGTTCGGTATGTCCGTCTGTGACTGAATAGCGTTTTGCGCTGCATCCGGGTTAAGAATGACCGATGTTCTCATTGCTAAGTTTCTCCTATTGGAATCAGAATCATTTTGCCGAATCCGGGACGGAGGGTTGTCGGGCTTCACCTAAAGTTTATCTAGCGTTGAGTTTGCGATATACTCAGCCCTAGCCAGGAATGCATCCCGATCCGCCTGATAATTAAATTCAACCAGGATTGGTCGAGGGCAGTTACCCATCCTCCATCTTCCTACTCGGTGGATTCGCACTATGGAAGTAGAAGGCTTCATATCCACCATTCAGAGAAGATCGTTTATACACCTACGATCAAGATCTCTGCGAGACTTAGATTCCTTAATAAATGGTTCCGCTCGATTAAAAACTAGTACATTTCTAGTTCTAGATTTCGGAGCAGAGGAATTGCTGTGCAGTGATTCGATTTGCTGACGCAAACCATTCAATTCCTGAATAATTTGCTCCAGC
>JACCGJ010007290.1:0-2500 GCA_013407085.1 Atriophallophorus winterbourni
AAATAAGTGGTGGTGGGTTGACCGCTACTTAATCATGTTCCCTGTCCTGACTGTCACCCTTGGTCTGACGAAGCTTCTGTGTCAGAAGTGAAACGTTACCCAAAAACTACTCTAACCGATTGCACACAAATTCTTTTGCATATGAATACACGATCGGTCCCAAACATATTCCAATCGATTTGCTTTTTCAAACTATAATCCTGAATCCTTGAACCAGATTTATTAATTAGTCATTACCAGTGGTACAAACAATACGCTTCATTCATATAATATTGAAATTTTGTTTCAATTCGGTATAAAATTCGTGCAAACGGGTGGGTTATATATAATTGGTACGTACCAGCATCCCGCCATCAGCTTGAAAAAACACCGAGTTCTCGTAATCATTGTATCCCAGATGTTGAGTAGTAAAAAGCAAAGAATAATTTGTTCAAATATTCTCAGAACCATGTAGATTGAATACGCTATTTTTTGAATGACGATATGAATATAGCTTTGAAAATGTTTTTTGAGTATCAAGCTAGTTCAGAGTATCAAGAGGTAACGTGGACTCTCATGCAAATGCCAGCCACCAATGCCCATAAACGAAAACTTTGTTTCTCGTCCTCAAAACTTGATTGGTTGGAACTAATAACGCTTGACCAATGGAACCACGGTTTGGTAAGACAGGTGGAATCAACCTTCACAATCACAGAAATACAGACGGATGGCCATGAACATTATGTCTGTATTTGTACATTTTTCCAACACACCAAACGTCCGCTAACGTGTAATAGGTAAGGCCAGTACGATTATGATCTATTTGCTTGAAACACGAAAGAAATGCATTTGAAAGCCTAACTTGCGTATTTACTTTTCAAACTGGATATTACACTTCGCGGCAATTCAAAGTATTCAACGTATTAACTAAAATCTGTGAAACTTTCTGAAATACTAATTCATTAAAATACTGTCCCCACCCTGATGAGCGTAAACTGCACGAAAGCGTTTGTTAGGTGTTTTGATGAAAACGCAAGCAAACACAGATTTCTCATCCGAGCCCTTCGGTAAAACCCCATCTATACGTGTGTGTGTGCTTGATGGAAAATATGTACCTAACAGCCTTTTCCAGCAATTTTTTACTTCATGATTTGTGTATACTTTCTTCCACTTTATTATGCACATACACATTCAACTATTTTTCAGTGGATGAATTCGGTGAAGTCGATTGATGTACAATTCACCACTCCTTCCGTGAAGACTGGCCAGCATTTTGTAATGACTATGGACTGGGGATTTTTAGGTAAGCTTATTACAGCCCTTGATCAGTGCCCCCTAAATTTCTTATCAGGCACATGCTTGTTGTTTGACATGTTCTTTTTTCAAATGATGAATTCCACATTTACATGTATTACCATCACACCTCCTGGTTGGCGATGTTTTTACTCATCAGGCAGGGACGGTACGACTAGCATCCGCATACTTCAAAAGAGTGAAGTAACACGTGGGGCCTTACACGTAGATTGAGTTAAACTCATGAACATGTACGAAAATCCGTATCTGCATGCAATTTCATCGGCACGACCAGTTTCGTGCTGTTCACACTCATCGGATAGGCACAGTAAGATCAGGATCCGCGTGCGCTTGAAACAGAGAAAGAATTGTAAACAAGTAGCTATTGTATGCCACTGTTGGATAATGCTGGTACGACCAACCTGTTCAATCACATGTGTCCAAACACATGTTTAATGGGGTTAAACCTATAACCGTGAACCAAAATATTCATTTGCATGCTTTTCAGTCACACACACCACACGACCGGTTTCGTGCTGTTTGCACTCATCAGGTAGTGACAGTAGGATCAGGATCCACATGCGCTTGAAACAGTGTGGAAACAGTAAATTGTTTCTCTGATGGATATACAATCAAGTGCCATGTTCAAACCTATGAGTTTAACCAACATACATATGATGAGTATACAAATTATTAAACTAAGTATGGAACTAAGTATGTATCCCAAAGTGATGCTATGTGTAGCGGAACTTTATAACTCACTGATCCATAATGTGTTGATGTACACTTACAGATAAACACAATTCGAGCATTCCGGGATTTATGGTTAATAAGTTATCAATTTACAACACCACAGGATTACGGTATGTATGATAATATGAAAAATATATAGTATAGAAGGAGGAGAGTATATCAAATGTAGGCCTAACAAATGATTTTCTTTTGTATATCCAAGTCCAATTTCGCTTTGAATACCGCCAGGCAAGTAGAGTCCACCACAGGTTGGGGTAAGGAATTCCAAAAAATGTAACAATCAATACGGGAACTTGAGACGTAAAGGGATAAGGTCTGACGGCGTGTCACTTTCTTATCACACCCATCAAACAAGTGTTTTTCAGTAGACACAATTCTATAGATCAGAATAATATCGCGGCTTATGCTCTTTTGGGTAGAGTCACAAAGACTTAGACGTCGCAATCTTTCGGTGCACGGAACTTTGCAAAGACCC
>JACCGJ010007290.1:7500-35435 GCA_013407085.1 Atriophallophorus winterbourni
AAATAGCGTTCTGTAGATGTCAGCTAATTTGTTGCTTTATTATGCGTAGAGCGATATGTCTGTATAAATGTAAGGCTTTGTTGCCACTTCCTAAAACCGAAGCTCCCACGTTTCCCTTGTATAATGGTTACTATCTAAGAATCTTAGTGGCCTTTCAAATTCTCAAACTTCTAAAAACAATTGCATTTCAAGATCCGCAAGTTTCAGGGGTGATTTTCACTTTTCGGATATTTAATGGCTTAGCACTGCATACGTTTAACTTTAAAATTAACGGATATTTTCACTAAATTCAAATATAAGTAATCGTTGCTATGTTTCTTTGTCTATGTACACTCGGTTTTATTTTTATAATTGTTATCGCTCAGTCTTATTTGAATTAAATATTCTTCCTTATAATATTTAATCCGAATATTCCCAAGGGAACCATATTCCAAGGTCTAATGTCTTAGCATCACAAGAATTCACGTTTAGAATTAACCAACATTTTCACTAAGTTCAAATAAAAACAATACTGAGCTTGCTTGACTATCCGCACTCGACTATATGCTATTGCATGAATGAAAGCACAAGCCTGATCCAGGCAAAGTGCGGCACAGCTATTGGCTGCTAGTTGGCTAAGATACTGTCAGGTTCCCAGGCCTAGACAGATATAAGAAAGGAAACAGAGAATAGAAATTTCAGCGAGACTCCAGCGTGTTTCAGCATGCAGCGCACTACCGGTGGCCAATTGATTTAGCACGGCGTTAGCCACACAACACAGATGTACTGCACGATTGCCCATCCATGCACACTATATGCTATTACCACGTGATGAGCTATGTATTGATTAAATTGAATATCCTGCCCTACAATATTTCATCGAAATTTTCCCCAAGGAACCATTGAATATGACGCGTACGTGTTGGAGGCTGACGGACGTGATTCGTTTGCGTTCGATGTGGATAATTGGCTAGGGACTCGTGTCCAAGCGAAGCTATCGCCAGTGGGTGAACAAAAATGTCGTGTACGCTTCGAAGTTCAATCCAGAAAGAAAGACATGTTGTACAAGGTGAGCTCGTTAGAAAGTGTGTGTGATATTTTCAAGCGGATAATGTGTTCTACCCTATGTGTATCCCGTAGTTATGGTTTTATAGTTTTATGTTTCCGGAGGTCTGAGTTTCGCTGGGAAAGGAAATATCGATTTGAGTTTTTATGAAAAAGAGAACTGTTGTGTTTTATCTGAACACGTAGGGACAGTAAGATCACGATCCGCATGCGCTTGTTTAACATTCCTCCACTGTTTCAAGCGCATGCGGATCCTGATCTTACTGTCCCTACCTGATGAGTACAAACAGCACGAAACCGGTCGTGGGGTTTGTGTGATGGAAATGCATGCAAATGAATATTTTGTTGTCTTTTATGTTTGTTTGGAAGAAGATTATCAATCAAGTTGATCCCAAGAGTCACTCTCGACCAACTCAGAAAAGGCTGAATGACAAACGATCGAGCAATAACGATTTATTTGCACCCGAATTTCCTAGTTCGATCACACAAGTGTACTCACTGTTTTTATAACACATAGATCGATATTTTTCTCAAATGCTAGAATGGATAACGTTTTAAACGGTATTCAGAGTATAAAACCAATATGTGAATCTGGCTGTTAATATTGGTTACGAGAAGTGTCGAATTTTCAACAAATTAACTATTTTTAACTGTTTCATTTCTTAGGACCAATGCTTTCAAACAATAACTGATAATGCTGTACTCAAGAGCGTTCTAAAATCCGTAGCAAGATTGAATCACACCGGAGCTTTATAATAAAACATTAGAAATGTACACATTTTATACCACCAATCGAGCTAATCTGTCAGCAGATGTCATTTACACCTGCCGTGACAAAAACAATTGACGGATTATACGGCAAGTAGAGGTGGTCGTGCCTCAGATGATATTGTACGCGCCTGTCCTTCTTAACGAGCGCAGAACACACCATGGGCTGTGCAGTTCTTAACCAGCTTAAGATTGATCAGGTGAATGAAATTTAAGCTTCATCTCTGTTCGTACTGACACGCTTGGTCGGACGAAACGTCTGAGCCAGAAGCGAAAAGTTACTAATACGCTACTCTCACTTTTGAGTGATGAGTGTGTAAGGCTTGTGAACGATAATAACTATCCATCTGCTTGTTATTTCTGTAATACCCGGACAAATTCATATATAAATGACTATCGCTAGAGTATACATTCATCTGCTGGAAAAGTGTCGAATACAATAGAGAGTAGACTGGCGCAACTGAAAGAGGAGCTTGCACATGTGATGAATGCTGTCGAGCCATTAATCAAGCCTAAAACATGAAAACTGATCAAACGAATACGATCAACTTACGCTCCTTACCGTTTCTATGCAGTTTCAAGGCACACGTATGCTGATTTGTGTGTGACAACAGCACAAAACCGGTGGTTGAATGTGTAGGAAGGCAGATGCTTTCCAATGGTGATATTTTATTCTGGTAAACGTGTTTTAACGCGAAGAACGAACATCCAATAACCCAATGCTATATTTGAACGCCATTGTTTGCTGGATTAGTACAACGAACCATATTTAACTGTGGCATACATTTGTATTCCACTTTGACCACCATCTCAAGGCTCACTGAACCTGATCTTACTGTCTTCACCTGATGACCGCAAACAGCCAGAAACCGGCAGTGGTGTGTAAGTGCGGAGGATTTGAGCAACACATTACTTTGGTCATCCATAAGTGCCTTGAGTGTTTGACCACGAATCACGATGTAATTCTGTGTTTGAACATCGTGGTTCGTTGCACTAGCCATATGTAACAGTGGCATTCAAGTATAACCTTGTTTGCTATTTATCCACTGTTTCAAGGCTCACTGAACATAATCTTCCCGTCTCCATCTGATGACGTCAAACAGCCAGAAACCGGTTGTGGTATAAGTGCGGGATTAATATCATTCATATAATTATTCTTGTACTCACATGTCACTACTATGTAAGACGTGAATTTGGTACACTATTCAAATTAGATCAAGACTTTACCGCCAAATTTATTTGCTTTTTACTTTATTTCAGTACTTTATCCATCCCTTCGCCCGTCTTTACTATCAGAACTGGCTGATGCATACATTGCTCTCGTTCCAGTTGCAATATTCTTGAACGATTTTCGATCTTGTTTGTTCACATAACCATTTTTTTTAAATTAAACAATACTTTTTATTAGTCACGCTTTTTCACAATTTCGTGTCACTAAGCCCACATTGGCGTTGAATTAGCGCGGATTTTGTACAAGTTTAGACTCCGTTATGTGGAACTAAAGCCAAAATTTGTCTTAAAACTCTCGTTTTTTGTGGGTTAAGGACATAAATAATAAGAGAACTTGAACTGGAGGTTTTTGTACGCAAAAGTTGAGTCTGTACAATTTCATGGCTATTGCCTCACTTAAGAAGCCAAAATGAGCACAAAATAGGATCTGCTTTATTATACCAGCGTTCTAAATCACCTGCTTTTCTGCATATATTTGTAGCAGTTTATCGGAAAATTCTTCAATAAGTTGATCCCAAAATCCATGGTGTAACAACAATTAGCTTACAAGTCCGAAGTTCGAATTGACTGTCCCGCAAAAGACGCGATTACCAGACACTGGTTTGCTAACAGAAAGAGATTATGCATTTTTGTAAACAAAGCGGTTCTGATGAGCATCGACTTCATGAAGTTGGGTTTGCCGCACGGAACAGCTTATTAAAAGCAGCAGAACCGAGCAGCAGCGAGAGTGAACCTATTTGGAATTTAAATCTGATGTGCATTACTGGTACCATTACGCTGGTCAACGTTTACGCACCGACGCTCTCTGCGACACCTGCTGAAAAAGACACTTTTTTTCATAAAGCTCGTAACAGCCCTCAAAAACGTGCCACAAAAACTGTGTAGTGGTATTGGGTGATTTCAATGCCAGAGTTGGTGCAGATTACGAGTCTTGGAAAACTGTCTCGGAAGGTTCGGTGTAGGTAAAACCAATGAAAATAAACAACGCCTTTTAGAAATATGCACACAGTTCAGTCTTTGTATCAGTAACACTTTCTTTCAAACAAAACCACAGCATAATATCTCGAGGAATCATCCTTGCTCTAAGTATTGGCATCAGTTTGATCTTATTCTTGTTAATATAGGTAGCGTACTCCTCACCAGATCATATCAAAGCGCAGACTTTAACACTGGCCATTCGCTGGTTGGTGCAAAACTGAAGTTTTCTCAATCGATATTTGACAGTACCAAATTTTCTGCTAAGCCTAGGATAGAGGCCACCCACATGTGCGAATCTCATCTTGCTGCGCGATTTGAAAAATACCTTCAAATCTGAGTTTAACAAGACAACCCCACTCGAATCGGCTTCAGAAAAGAGGGAATAGCTAAAAGCCGCATATGCCGAGTCGCGCTTTCTACTTACGGTCCCAAAAATCTCAACCGAGCGACTGGTTTGAAGCAAAAACTTAATAGATGATTGCTGTGTTGGAAGAGATACGGTCAGCTTTCTTGAAGTTCAAAGGTATGCCAAGAGATGAAAACTTACGACTTTTAATAGCAGCTAGAAATGAGGTTTAACAGACTGCAAGACGATGTGCAAATGACTATTGAACTAAAATTCCAAAACGTTGCGGATACTGGAAATTTTCACGACAAGTATGATGGGATCATGAGAGCCATTTTCCAAACAAACTTAAAACCGCTCCCATCTGGTAACACGATTGTCGAAAAAAATTCATCAGATGTAAAGATGGGCAGAGCACTTCATCCTCTCTCAAATCTAGGACAATACGGTTTTATCGCATGTACTTTAAAATGTTGAGCGGTTGCCGACCATTGAACATCTAGATACTCCCCCAGCTCTCGATGAAATCAATAGTGAAATCGACCGCTTAGAGAATGGGAAGGCCCCAGGCGATGATGGAATTACACATGAGCTGATCAAATGCTGTAGAACGGCACTATTACAACCTCTTCACCATTTGTTTCTTCAGTGCTGGCAGGAGAAGAGTGTCCCTCATGAGATGCTAGACACAAAGATCACCACGCTATTTACGAATAAGGGTGATGAAGGCGACGGCAACAATTACAGAGGAATCTCCCTTCTGAATGTTGTAGGCAATTTGTTTGTTTCAAGTTCGAAAAAGTGTATGCATTGTATCTAAACATTAAAACAAAATGCAAGATACGGTACAATAATAACAATGGAAAATATTGTCAGAATTTATTAAGAATAAATAAAATACAAGTGCTACAGCACCTCCAGTTGCTAATGGACTGTTATTCTTCGGCTCAAATCATCACTGTTGGAAACTCTTAGATTAAACTATTGCATCATTTCACATATCTTGGTTCAAGCTTTGGTCACTTTGTTCCTATTGGACACTCGAGTTTGGGGTAATCGCAAGTTGACCGTAAATACAAAGATGATGGCATACAGTGCGTGCGTTCTAGATGCTTTAGGGTACGGCAGTGAAACCTGGAGCGCCCACTCATGACCCCAACGGAAATTTAATGCTTTCCATTTATAAGCATCTACGTCGTAACTTGAACATATCGTGGATGGACAAAGTGACTAATGATAAAGTGCTTTCAAATGCTGGTTTACAGAGCACGTTTGCCATACTACGCCGTGTACATAATGGGAAATGGTCGTATTCCGAAAGATCTACTTTGTGGTGAGTTGCTATCAGAAGTCGATCATTGAGTATCAAGAATCAAGAATCAAGATTTTATGGTGATAAAAAGCTAATGCTTACACGTACCATTGGATGACAACTATTGCAAAAAGAAAAATTTAATCAAAATCACATTGTTAATATTTTTCTGGGTTCATGTTGCTTCAATACACCGGGACAAATTCGTGGTTTTGCTTGACGTATGCATCCAATTTCGATTTGAAAACATCAATTATCTTTGCATTCAAAACATCTTGCGGTAGCGCATTCCATAGAAAGCAGATACGCACAGAGAAGAAATAGCGACGACAATCAAGTCTCGAGTGCGGTATTTCGAGGCAACACTTTTATTAGTTCGCTAAGCGGATGGTTTTCGATCCGCAGTATCTTGTAGGCCAAAATCAGGTCGATCCACATCCGTCTTCGTGTAAAATCACGCAAACCAAGGATGGCCATTCGCTCTTGATACGGGACCCGCTGCATCCCTTCAACTAACTTTGTAGCTTTGTGGTATATTCGATCCAGGATCTCGATGTCTTTACGCAACCACGGTGCCCAGGCTGGGATCAAATAATCCATCGTTGGATGGATGTAAGTATTTTAAATACGAGGAATTGTTCTGGGTAAGAACCGTCCGAAAATTCTTCTCAGGATTCCTAATATACCACATGCCCGATTAAACACCTTTCTACAATGCATACTCGGTTTCAGGTTATTAGTAATCAAAATTCCTTTTCAGCGGTGGTCCAATTTAGGATATCGTGGCCTAGATGGTATGTATATTCACAGTTACGGCCAAGCTGTAACATATGACACTTACGTAGGCTGAAAGGCATTTGATTCTCTAGAGACCAGCCATACAGTGCATCCAAGTCTTTTTGCAGCATTGAACAATCTTCATTAGATCGGATTTGCTTCCATATTTTAATGTCATCCGCAGAAAGAACGAGCTTGCATCGCACTATTTCAGTTATATCATTTATATATGAGAGGAAAAGAATAGGTCCGAGCACTGAACCTTGAGGCACCCCGCTCGTGACATCGATACTTTTTGACAATACTCCGTCAATGCGAACTCGTACGTGTCGATCGGTCAGATAATCTGTTAGCCACGCTAGTTAGTTACCTGTTATACCATATCGCACTAGCTTTCGCAGAAGCAAGCTGTGGTCAACATTGTCAAAAGCCTTCGAAATATCAATATAACAAGCATGTACCGTATAGCTTTGATCAAGCGACATCGACCAATCATTTAGTGTGATCATTAAATTCGAAAGACAAGATCTGGTCCGGCGGAACCCGTGAGTAGAACGCATTTGCGGTACAAAGATATTTGCAAAAGAGATATGATTTTCCCAGTCTTTTGGCACGGCGAGTTAGGACGAACTTGCTCTTGACCGCTCAAATTGGAGTCATTGTGTAAAGGGTCGTCTGCAAGCTGAGGAGGAGCAGATAGAGCTTTTTGCTGCTGAATGCAGATCACGCCACCGGCGTACAACTGACGCCCAACGATCGAGTTCTGCTTATTGTTGCATGAGCTGTGGAGAAATAGGTCCTCCCGAATTGGACAGTTTAGTCATTCAAACAGCTGTGGAACATGAAAATTCATGCGATTTTGGTGTATATCCATGGTCGACATCGACCGAAGGAGGCCAACAACCATTCTTACTTTATTCGCGTTCTCTCACTGGTCCTACAACTTAATTAAAATCCGATTGAACGGAGACGTTTATTACACACAAGAAAAATAATATAGCATAAATCTATCTTATGTATTGTGATACTCACATCCCCAAAATATCCTATTTAGGATAATAAAGAAACCGTTTAACTGTCTCCACCCAATGATTGCAATCAGCCAGAAACTGTTTGTGGTGTGTAAATGAAGGAGGAGCGTAAGTACTGCATAATGTTGGTCATTTATAAACGCTTCGAGTCTTTGGCCAGAAAACACTTTGTTTTTTACATTCGAAAATCGCTATTCGTTGTAAGAACTTTACACAACAGTGGCATGCAAGCATAACTTTGTTCACCACTTAACCACTGTTTCAAGACACACTGATACTGATCTTACTATTTCCACCTGATGACATCAAACAACCGGAAACCGGTTGTAGTGTGTAAATGAGGGTATGTAAGTACTACATTATATTAACCAAAACTTTGCCCGGATTCGTGTATATCTCGGTTGTCACTGCAATCTGATTTTCCAATAGACTTTGTGTCAACCGATATAACTTAAGCACTTACCACCCAGTGTTTATTAGACGAGCTTGAGGAATCGCATATTGTTCAATTGCGGATGACGTACTCCTTCTCATAATGTTTTCCAAGATGCTGTCTCTCAAATTGTTCTAATGTGAACCCTTCAAAACCCGACTTATTACTGGTTTGCAATTATCGTCGTTGGTCGTTTTAGTGCTTGCTGCTGTTGTATTTTGTTCAGAAGGGTGTTTTTCGTCATATCATTAGAAATCTCGTAGTTAGCACTTGATATCCTCGAACGTTTATTGCTTGTATCTTAAATATCTTGTAATCTTGATCCTTATTATCTTTTTATTATATTTAAGCAATACTATTTAAGCAATATTAAATTGAAGCAATACTTCATTTCATATATCTAATGCACTTAGCATCTTCATGATTTCATTGCTTTTAACTTAAATATCTTGTAATCTCGATTCTTATTATCTTTTTATTATATTTGCATATTAAAAATACAGTAAAAACGCTAAAAGCCACTTTAATCAGGAGCAAACGAGTCTCATACACTCCTTACATTTCGAAAACAATTTTATAAATTCCCTCTCAAAAGATTAGTATCGCAATTAATGGAAGACAAAACTCCAACATTATCAAGTCACCTTCTAGCTTCTAATTTTCTCAAACTCACCTGACGTGATACGGGTTGATTTTATCAGCGCTCATGGGAAAAGTTTCCCGAGTTTAATCGTTTCCACAGTTTAACAACTCACACTTGTCTCGCTTCAATTTGATGCATGAGGTACACCATATTTGAGAGCGAAGAACTAAATCCGCTTAGAGTTTTCGAAGCAAAATATGAGTGTTCGTCAATGAGAAAGATGGGAGAGACGAGTAATCAACTGAGCTCAAATATCAAAATTATCCACGGAAATGATATTTTGTTCGTAGGCACGTTGAGAACAATCCATATGATCATTAATCGATTGGAAGCAGGGTGGAATGTTCCGAACTCTGTTGTTTGTTATGTATTGCGCTAATATGAATGATTATTATTGATTTGATGAACATCGGATCGTTCTTGTTTCGGAGGAGAAAACCTAATAATCATTCGCTGATTATTTCTAAGGTGCCTTCGTGAACATGGTTGTATAACGGGATTGAATCTAGTACCTCTCCAAATCGGTATTCTAGCGTTTGTAGGGAGTGATCATCCCTGAGATAAAGGGCGGACAGATTAAAATCACCAATAATAAGTGTCGTTGCTTGCTGTGTGCGAGTCAAGCGCTGAAACACTTGGATCAACCTTTCGTTGTACGATTCCGTAGATGAAGCGGACCGGTAGACCACACCAATAGTGCAAACTTCACCAGACATAAGCGTTAAAGAACACCAAATTGTATCCTAGAGCGTGAATTCTGTCTTGTCTATTGGATGGCACCGGATTCAATTATGATAATTACATAATTACGCCTAATACGTCTGTTAAACGTCGGCCAACATTTTTCAACGTATTTCCGCCGATTGGAGATGTGGGTCTGCTACTTTTCTCCACAAAGGGTTTCTAGATCCCAAGCCACCGCTTACTGTCCAATCACTTAACTGCATATCCTGTCCGAAATAATGGAATCAATCAAACTTGCAAGTGCTTTATGCGGAGCAGCAGTATTCCTTTACTGAAGCTCGAAATAGGTTCCTACATAATAGTTTTTGTTTGCCAATCTTATGACTACCCGTGATCAGAAGACGTGCGCTATTGAACGTGACAGGGAAGTTCACACGATCTTCTTGAAATGATGTGAAACGTTCGACCATGGAATGCTCTTACAGATGTTAAGCTCGCTGGGAATCAGTTCGAATTTATTTTACTGTCTGAGGAGTTATGTAATATGACAGAAACGCCTGTGTTCAAGTTGAGAGCTGCTTTTTCTCTCTATTTACATCTATCTGAGAAGAGTTCCAGATGTCTCAATATGTTGACTATATGCGTGAAAGATGAGGCGCGCCCCCCTGTAAATACCTGTATAATCATCAAACTTCGGGCACTATATGCGAACCACGGTACGTGAATTTGCTCTTTGACCACCAAAACAGACTACCTAATTGGTGAATGGAAATCAAAACTTCCGTTCACAGTATCGAAATTACAACTCGTGTGATCTTTGGACAAAAATGTAAGCGTTACTAGATGGTCATCATATGGTCGAAACTCTGTGCGAAGTGTATGAAAGATGTCAAACCCACGTAAAACATGCTTGATCTGTTATGGCGAGCATTTAACAAGCTTGAACCTGCTGTGTTTGTTGTGCTCCTGGGGTTATTCATACGGTCCTTTATGGAGCACGCGGTAAAAGTTTGGAGACCGTTAGAAAGGCTGCTCGAAACCCCAAAGCGACGAGCAATCAACTTCGTCAAATGTCGGGTATTGAGGAAATTTCGACGATTACGAATAAATCTAACCCTGATACAAAATTGTGTCTACATCGAAACATAACCCTCTGTTATCAAAAGTTTTTGAGGGAATAATAACTGCAGAAATACTGCTGCATCTAGAAATGAACGGACTTTTGCTAGTTGCCTAACAAATTTGATGACAAGCTTAAACAATTGGACGCGTGTTGTAGATGCATGCGGCTGTACTGATGGGTGTTACCTTGACATAACGAAAGTATTCGAAAAAGTCTATCATAATTTACTCTTGAACAAGCTACAGATTATGTTATTGATGTAAACTATATGGATAGATCACGACTGCCTTAACAACAGATACATCAGATTTCGTGTAGATGACATATTGTCGAAGCAAATCGATGACACAAGCGGTTTCCGCAAGGATATCTGTCCGGTCAATTATTGTTCCTGATCTAAATGAAAGAATAGTCAACAACGATAAAAAAGCAAGAATGTTCTGTTTGCTGATGACACCGAAAATATAGATGCAAATCAGCAACGTCGATCACTGTGCATTGCTACAAAACGACTTAAATGTACTGCAAGGCAGGTCGTTAGAAAATAAACTAACTTCGAACCTGCAAATGTCTAAAATCATTCAGATCGCGTGAGCTTCTGAATTTTCCTACCCATGGCAGGTATATGCGTTGAAATTATAAAATATCTCAAAAATCAATAGGGAAAGTCACATACCGAATGGTCGGTCTTACACTCATCGAATTTAAAATCGAAAACCGCAACAGATTCTTCGGGCAAAATAATTCAAGCGTAACAAATTTTTACAGAGAAAATATTTCGACCAATATCCAATCGAGAATGCGGAATGCCTAAGCGTTTGATGTGTTTCCGTGTTCGTGTAAGGCCACTGGGCTTTAACATGTGTTTTACAGTGTAGATTTTAGTATGTAAGATTTTGAATGTAAAAAGCAGGTAACTCCGTATCCGTCGTTGGGTAAAATCGTGTAGATTTAGTTTTACCATTTGCTATTCGAAAGACAAATTTCTATAACGGGAGACAAACGTTTCCAATCGAAGATAAATCCTGTCAAGTAGTTCGATATCCTGTGTTCTTAATCCTGATTTCTGCGACATAAAATTCGACTTATTCTAAGTAGGTCAATGGATAATTAGGATCATCAATATTTTATAAATTCATCAGAAAACCAGGAAAAGGAGTCTATTTTCTGAAATAAAAACTAAACGCAATTTCTTGTTTCAATTTTTTTATGAAAATCATTATGTTTTTTATATTAATGCATCATTTTTCAGTTCAATGTGGATTTGTCTTTTGTAAATATAACATCCAGTTTATGTAATAGATAATGCTAGTCTATTTTCATTCTAAAATTTATGAAACTCAGAAGCTTTCTGTATATTATTCCCCACACCAGTGTTTGAACACTATGTTTCTTTGTAAGACTTGTTCAAACGCGGACTTCAACGTCTATCTCTGTTAACCACTACTCCGCTGTTCCAAGACTCACTAAACCTAATCTTACCGACTCCACCTGATGACCGCAAACAGCCAGAAACCGGTAGTGGTGTGTAAGTGCAAATAATGTGTGCAACACAATACTTTGGTCATTCATAAGCGCCTTGAATGATTTACCAAGAATCACTATGTGATTCCGAGTTTGAACACCGTCGTTCGTTGTACGAACCCAATGCAACAATGGCATTCAAGTATAACTTTGTTTACCACTTATTCACTGATTCAAGGCTCACTAAACCTAATCTTACCGACTCCACCTGATGACAGCAAACAACCAGAAATCAGCTGTGTTGTGTGGCGTGTGTGTGTTCGAGAAACACACTAAATTTTTCACCCATGATGTTGTTGCGCGCTTGGCCGATTTCGTGTTCAAAAATCGTAGTTCTTCGTAAGAACCCTATTCAACCGTGGCTTTCAAATACAACCTTGTTGAAAGCTTCATTTCATATACGAAAACACTGCCATGTTTCAGCGCATTGATTTTTCTCAGAGATTACCTTAGTTGGCAGAATGTAATCTGAAATTTTTTAGTATTTACAATTGTTTCTAGATTTCTGTAAGGATATAGTTTTGCCACTGCTTTTGACATGGAGTGACGTTTAAAAATCACAAATTTCGTAATGAAACAACTAAGAACATCTTCCAAAGTGTAACAGAGAATAAATAAAATTAAGCTTATTATATCCACCGGATGTTGACAAACAGTGAGACAATGTTCGCGGTTAGTAAATGCATGGGATTACAACATGTATTGGTTGCTGAATATTATTTGCGCAAACTGATAGTATTACCCGTTGTTTAATGAAAAACGAGTTTTCGCACTCATTATCTACAAACATAGTGCATCGAAGTTCCACTTACTTGTTGATGAAATCTTAAGATTGGTATTTTTCACGGATCATGGATTGTAAAGTCCGTTTAATTAAATTAGCAACAGCGAATATTTCTTTGGAAAAAAACTTGTCTGAAAGTTCATTACGTGAAAATACATGCTCAACTATTCGCGCAACTGCAGATTGTTTTTGACAAAATTCGTGAAATTAATTTGCAAGGAAAGTTGAGAACACCGACGTGAATTTGTTGTGTATAAATTTGTTACACTCGATCACATCAGCTTTTCTCTGATGGCATTATTATTTACACGTTTTGGGGCATTTTTCTTTAAATCTTTTCTGTTCGCGTATGAAAATTTTCCAACAGAAATATTCACACAATTTCCATATATAAAACTCAGAAACCCGTAATAAAATGTTGCTTTGAAAACATAGATGTTTTTTAAATAGGGTGGATATTTTTATGGAAGGGCGGGTTTCTGAGTAAGCATATATATTAAAGTTTGCATTTAGAGGTTTAACGTGGATCTTCTTGGCTAAAATGTGCTCTAAAATTATCAGCATGAATCTTTATGTTGCCCGTATATTTTTAAATCCAAATCCAGTACATCATACTTCTTTACAACATTTATTTAGAGACCAGCATATTAAATTTGAATTGTGCGACAACTGTTTTTGAAAAACTAAATAGACCTCATTTGCTGTGTAAAACAATTGGAAGTACGGTCCCAGAACGTTTTAATTTTTTGATGCTTTTAGGTAAAATTAAAAGCCAATTGTGAATATAGTACCAACACACATGAATCGGTTTGAAATGAAAATCCACTTTTGCCTACAGTTCCAGCAATCGATTGGAATATGTTTGGGACCGATCGTTTATTCAAAATCGAAGAAATTTGAGTGCGATCGGTTAGAGTTGTTAATGTGTAACGTTTCACTTCTGACACGGAAGCTTCGTCAGACCAAGGGTGATAGTCAGGGCATGGAACATGATTAAGTAGTAGTCAACCCACCACCACTTATTTGACCTTACCGCTAAACAGCCTATGGTACGCCTACAGTGTATCACGTCTCGTGGGAATGACCAGGATCAGTGGTCGATTTTCCTCACAGTGTGTATCCAAATCAATCTGATACAAGTGAACACGGTCAAGGACAGTTCATACAGCGGCCCACATACGTAAAAGTACATAACTAACGGGGCTAAGGCTATTTTTGAAGAAAAACAAAAATCTAATTAACTAGTAAGTGAACAAAAACTATTTACTTTCGCATCAGTGCCGAGCGCCAGATTGTGGAGATTTCTGCCCCATCCACCTTATTGACCGCCAGTCGACCTGCCTTGAAAATTTCGACCGCCTCCGCATGTAGGCGTTCGCTATACGGTTTAGCGTTAAGGTCAAATAAGTCTTGGTGTGTTGACTACTACTTAATCATGATCCCTGTCCTGACTATCACCTTGGTCTGACGAAGATTCTGTGGCAGAAATGAAACGTTACCAAAATACTACTCTAACCGATCGCACTCAAATTTCTTTGCATACAGTTCCATTCTGATGACCCCAAAACCGCTTTGCATATAGTTTCTTTCTGATAACCCCGAAACCGCTTCATTCTGCTTGCGTTCATCAGTTATGGACAATACGATCAGGATCAGCATGTCATGTAACCTTGGAGAAATTGTAATAAAAGCGTGTACTTTTAAACCCATGTTTGATTAGATTAGCACGACAAACCTGTTTTATCACATGTGCTCACTCCTATGCAGATAATTTAAACACATGTGCTTGGATAAAATAACCGTATTTGCCACCATTTCCATCACACACACCTTACGACCGGTCTCGTACTGTTTTGTACTCATCAGGTTAGCAGCGTAAGATCTGAATCGACATATTTACAAATAAGGCTCCTAAACTCGATACTTTGTATAACAAATTCATTATCAAATATCATGTTAGAAATTACAAACCAATAATTTCTTTCAATGTTGGCAGTTAAATTTCTAAATCCTCTTTGCCGAAAGCACATAAAAAGATATATCAAATCACATTTCGAAAGACTACCATTTGTCTGGATGATCGAGCACATCAACTGACTGCGGAACATCAGCTTTTCGTTCGCATTTCAAAGCGTTCGTTCTCGCCAACTCGTTTGTCCCACATGGGTTTCTGTAAATAAGAACTGGAGTGAAGTATTGTATGTCCCTGTCGGTTGAATATTCAACATTCGTGATCTCATGTGTGCTATACAAAGGCGATTGTTTCACTGTAGGTGAAATTGGGCAGCAATGATCTTGTTTCGCTGCATTGTTATATACAAAAAATGGATCTTTTGCTTCGGTCATCTCACTGTTTCCGTGTTGTTCAAAGTGCACCAATGTATAAAACCGATCAGAATCACACGAACCCTCGCTATAAACCGCGTTCAGCTTGCACTGGTCTGAATGTAAAGGACGTTTGACAAGTTGTTCATCTGCTATGAGTTTATTTTTGAAGAGAACCGGGGCAATGTGTGCGGCTTGATGCATGCGACGATTTCGAATTTTCTTGCTCAGTTTCCAACACGGGATGAATGTCAGTAAGAACAGGGACGCAAGTAAGAGGGTAAAGATGCATATGACTGGACCGAAGGCTTTCAATCCCAGGATATTTGAACAAGACGTATGGTTATCTAAAAGGTAGATAATAATAGCATAACTAACAAATCAGTTTAAAACCAACTGTCAAAATGCAACAGATAGCCTTAAATGTTCATTACTGTACTAGATGAATTTGTCTCACACGCCCGTAGAAATGCAATTAAAGATCGCATCAATACCTTGAATAGCATTATCATGTAACTAGAGTAGACAAATATATTGCAACATCAATTCACTATAAATTTTTAAAAGAAAACAAAACACTACGAGGTAAATCGAGAATTGAAAGCAGGACATCTACTACTCGTGCTTCTAAAAAGACACAACATTAAACTTATTCAACGCAATTCGGTTTGCTATACGGTGAACTCGACCGAGGAAACCTGGCCATTAAGGGGCAGTTCAAATACAATGCCGTTATTCAGAGAACAATTCATGTTGCCTTATACGTTTGTATACTGTCTAACCAGCAAAGAAATTAATAGTGAATTCCGGTAACCGAGTATAAGGGATGGGATTGTGAGCACCAAAATACCTTGATCGTTTATAAGCTCCTTGAGCGCTTGACCGAGAATCATTTTGTGATTTTATATTTGAAAATCGTTGTTCGTTAAAATAACCATGTATATCAGTGGCATATAAGTATACCTTTGTTTAACACTATACCACTGTTTCAAGGCTCACTGATCCTAATGTCTACATCTGATGACGGCAAACAGCCAGAAACCTGTGTGGTGTGTAAGGAATGGTAATGCTGGCACCATACTATAATAGTTAATTCATACTTGAGATAGTTCAAAGTCGTGTAATAAACTGCTCTTGAGTATCAATGTTTCTATATTCCAACTTTATTTACATTGTGATTAAGTCATCCATGTTTGATATAAATTCAATTAAGATCGTAAATGTTTTTGATATTTCTACAAACGACTGTCCAATAATTTGCGAATCCACGAGACGAAACAATAAGGCCTTCATATTGTGGGTCTCACATCACCTAACTTAATACTACAACCAGTATCTGGATGTTTGCCGTCATCAGCTGGAGAGGGTAAGAAATGGTTCAGTGAGATTTAAAACTATAATATTTTGGTAAAAAAAGGTATACTTGAATGTCAATGCTAAACAGGATTAAGGCACAGAACCACGGTGTTCAAATACGGATTGCAGGCCACTTTTCTTGTTTTGAAGGTATATGTACATGTATTATAGCTAAATGTGCACAAGTACATACTCGAATTGGTAGAGTATGTATTAATTAACAATTTTTGGGCTTGAATCCTAGTATTGAAAGACATAAATTGGTGTGAGTAAATTGAGAAATACAATGCTCAACGTGATAAGGTGTTTGTAGTTAACTACATCAGGTGTCCCCGTAGGTTTGTTTCCAAGTTTTACTGCGGTATACGACTACAACTGTTACATAAAAGACATATGCAGTCTTGAGAATTAAGCTAATGCAAAGTCATTTGTTGCATCAAGAAAATGCTACATATTGAAATATCACCATTAGTTGGATTGACAATAAAACACTGAACAATACATTCATAATCATCACTATCAAAATTGGTGCAATGCATATTACGATAATGGTGATAAACGTCTACATGATTGCACTAAATTCCAATGCCATGCATCTCTGCAACATTCTTCACTTTCCTATAATAATGAAATCATCTGAAGCATTGTCTTCGAAAATAACTTTGAAAATTTAGGAATGTCATTCATACCATCACGTTGAACAAAACGATTATCACCTTTATCAATCGAATAACGATCGTGGAACTTCACAAAGGATGAACTCTGTTGAGTATCAAATAGATGATTCATTGCAAAGGGTTTCGATTCATTGGAGGTTCGGCCTGTCACGTTGATAATCACCGATTTTGTCACGAAAACGGGAATTTCATCGCTTGAAATTTCGAGCGTTGGTTCCAGAGAAATTTCTGATTGACCACCAAGGCACCGAAGGTTCTGGATAGGAGGTGAGCAAGTGTCGGAAAAAAACGATTAACCATGATAATTTATCAGTTATGCATATCCATTTATTTTGAAAAAATGTTAATATTTTTTTTCAAGTAATTTTGATTTATGTTGATTGATTTTGAAAACTTTTTGTTGTATCTTGTTTCATGGTTCCCGAAACCAAATTGCCGTTGCATATGCAAAGGGTTCAAAGTCACGATGATCGGTCTCAATCCCGGCATTTCTTACCCATAAAAACTGAGAGAGCAAAACTTGGATTATATAGTTAAAAAAGCACATAGATGTCCGAAAAACGGTCTTAAACGTGAATTTGTTTAAAAACTAGCCTCCCGTCTGTTAGAAACGCTACATCGGGATTTTGAACGTCTTCCCCTTGGTTCTTTTTCCATAAAGATGAAAACTCTTATCTACACCAGGTTATAAACCTTGCTGCTCAAGGCCGGAAACCATGATTCCAGAGAAGATATTCTACTTTCAGACCGCTTATATCATTGGGCTTCTAATATAGCGATGGTTTACATACTATACTCAAAGTTGAACGCTCTAGTCGACTAGACCTGTGGACACTTTCACAAATAACAACGCGATGTAAGCTTTCCCTAATCCTATTATACCGAGTTTCCAACCTAACTACCACTGGAATGTTCATTCGGTCTGTGAGTTTAGTTCTCTGATAACAAGAAAGACTCTTAGCTACCTCAATTTCATGGTTCACTGTTTACCAACGAAGAATTAAGAAAATCCGATAGATCATGACATAAAGTTTTATTCACAACCGACTAGTGAAATCAATTACAAACTATTGGGCACTACTATTTCAACACATAGAATCGAACTTTTTAGAAAGTCGGTCAATAATGCGTTGATGCTTATTGAAAATATTAATCAATCTCGAAACCGTTCGGTGAGTTAGAGTGCTTTCACAGATAAAGATTATTGTCCACTTTCTAGCGAATCAGCAAATCGGGCTGATTTATTCGTTAGGAGCGATGACTCCTAACACCTCCCCATTTTAACTGGATTGTAGTACGCTTTCTGTTTTTTTCTTGCCTTAAGTGTAAGAAATCTACTGACTGCACAATGGGGTTTTCCCTACACATCAAAAAAATGCGACAGAATTATTAGGCAATTAGGCTGTATTTACCATGATCATCTTTATCAGCCGTGGTCTTGAAAAGAGTAAGATTTGTATAAAAAAGATATCTAAATGTAAATTGTGCTCACAGGTTTGAATTTATTTTTTTCGACTCCACATTATTTTTGACTTGAAAATGTTTCGTGTTGATTAGCTAAGGCTTATGATTGAATCGAGTCGAATGGTCGATAACAATAGGCTCGGATGTCACTATCATTGATTCAGTGGAAATCACGGGATTTAAAAGTGGAGGCTTTATTGATCTAGGTTTTGTTTGCTCACAAAACTGCCATCTGAAATCACATTGTTGGAAATAGTTATGAGAAGAATTAATTCGGTGATAAAAAGACTTATGTGAATGTATTTCCATCGCACACGCACAAGCACTACGACTGTTCTCACGCTGTGGACATTTTAATAAGGATCCGCACCACTTGAAAAACATTTGAAAAGTTTTAAATAGTAATGGAATTGTAGATTTGTGTAGATTTGTGTACCTCCGGTGCAGTCCGCCTAAAGGAAAACTTTAAATTTAATCTCCCTGTAAAGTAGATCTTTCCGAAAAGAAACACATTCAATTCTAATGAAAGTTACAGCATGCAAATATGGCTATTTATGTAATGTCATACCAAGAGCTATATCTGCTGATTCCCAGCTTGCAGACGACGCTTTATACAATGCCCCAATTTGAGCAAATAACATCAAGTTCTTTCCAACTCGCCAGGTAAATGCCATGGGCTTTCATATCTCTTTTGCAAACGTCCTTGTACCGCAAGGGCGTTCTGCCCAATGGTCGACTTCCTGAATAAGACCATTTTCCATTATGTTGACGTGGAGAAACCAGCACAGGCTGCCCTGTCGTAGTTGGGTGAACATGCTCTGTAGGCAAGCTTAATAAGCACGTCAGCATTAGTAAATTTGTTCATCCACGATATGTTCAAGAAAAGACGGATGCTACGTAGATGGAAAATATTCAGCTTCCGTTCAGGTCTGCCTGGACAGTCTAGGTTTCACTAAGTAAAGCATTCAGTACGCACGCGCTGTATACCACCATCTTTTTCTTTACAGTCAACTTGCGGTTACCCTAAACACGGGAGTTCATTCCGAACAAATTGACAGCTGCCAATTTCGATTATCGATTTTTGCGTATTGCGAGAGGTTTTTCGCCACGGTTGAAATGATAGCTGAATGGTTATGTGAATTGATGTATTGGTTAAAGCTGAAAATTTCCAACAGTGAAGATTGCAGGCGATACAATCTCTTGACCGATGACTTTGGTTTTGCTCATGATGATTGTTAGCCGAAAGTCTTTGCATGCCGACGAAAAACAGTCGATTTGCGACCGGAGGTTCTCTTAAGGGTGAGCAATGAAGGCTGCATCGTCGGCAAAAGGCATGTCTGGGATTAGCGCATCCCGTGCCATTGTTTTTGGTCCGAACCGGTACACGTGTAAGAGCTTGCCATCACTTCGCGTGGGTAAATAAATGCCTTCTGTACTCGTCCTGAAAGCTCACTTCAGAAGCAGAGCAAAGAAAATCCTGAACAGATTTTCAGCAATAATACATCCTTGTTTTACGCCTTGTCGAATTTCAAAGGCGTTTAAATTGAAACCATAGGAACGGACTGAGTCCTTTATACTTGAAGGGAACGAAATAAGAAGTTTGAACACTCCTGGGGGCAGTCTATCAGATCAAGCATTTTAAAAAGACCCTCCCCGTGGACAAAGTCGAATGCTTACCTTAAATCAATAGATGTGTGTGTTTGAGGCCCACGAATTTATATTAATACACCGAAAATGTATTTGGACGGCAAAACCGCTAAACTTTTGTTGAATAAATTCAATGAAATACGAATAAGTGCGCCTCAAAATCTCAACTATTTTAGGCTATTATTGCGACTCAGCTATTCCGGCTAACCTCAAAATAGCCAGGATATATTTCCTTTAGCACGAGGGGTTTTTATCTCTATTTTTAACAGAAAACTCATTCTCGTCCTTTTTAAAACATCATGAGATTTCTCGAGACTTTTAAATATACTAACAGTTCAACCGTGGTTTGGAATTATTCCGTTCCAACGGTACTAATTCAACGTTAGTGCCTCAAATCTTCGTCAAAATTGGTATGTTTTAGCCTCTGAGCATTGAAAAAACGTTCTTCAAGAGTGCCCGGAAAAGACACTTATAGGAAGAAATGTCTATTTTTAGTAGGATAAGTTTATTGTTTACTTGCGCTTAAACAAATTAATTTAAAAAAGTGTCCCATATTTCAATAAAATTGCGTTGTTACAAATTTTTGAAAAGAAAAATTAATTTAATGCAAATTATTTTATTCCATTCACAGGAGGTTTCAATAAAAATAATATTAATGAAACAGTTCCACATTTTTGTCACTATGAACTGCCATTTTGCCTTGGGTCTTTTCGTGTATTTAACTTAATAAAATATTAAAGTATAAATTGGTTGTTATAACAAACTACCATTTATCCAAAGCGTAAAAGTTAATTTAGGAATGGCTCACACCGTTTTTATGAATCATTGATGAAGCTACATGCTTCATTGCGTAATTGAATGATCGGCGTACAATAAAATCACGGTTTCGTGAATAGGAATGATTAGAAAAGCATAAATAGATAAAATGACTTAATTATTTTATATTTGATTTTTGTTCCAGTAGGTATAAGGGCTTGAGGCGGGATAAAGTGTGTTTTGGATCGAGCTGACTAGAATACGTTGGAGAAGGGGAGTCGTATAAAAGAAAAGGTAAATCGGTTTAAGTATGGTGGTGCTCACATCCCCATCCCTTACACACCAGTACCGGTTTCAAGCTGTTTGCCATCGTCAGGTGGAGACAGTAAGATCAGATTCAGTGAGCCTTGAATCGATTTAGTTGTGTGCTCACCACGAAATTGGGGGAATAAAGAAGAATTCACGACATTAGATTTCAAATTGTCAGTCGCGCCTTTAACTGCAATGCATCTTCCAATTTGTTGAGCAATCATCGAAGCAGATAAGGAAAAATTGGACTGGTGACGATATTTCTAATACTTGTCTGGAGAATAAAAATGGTCGTATTCCGAAAGATCTACTCTATGTGCAGTTGCAATTAGGAACTCGACCATTGCGCAGACCGAACTTGCGGAACAAAGACGTTTGCAAAAGAGATATGAAAGCTCTTGACATCGACCTCGCGAGTTGGGAAGACCTTGCTCTTGACAGCTCACATTGGAGGAATTTTTACAGTATCGTCTGCAACCTGCTGAGAAGCAGATACAGCTCTTGGCTGCTGTACGCAGAACACCCCCCAGGCGTGCAACTGATGCAATACAACCGAGTTCTGACTATCGTTGTCAGACAGATTGTTCCTCCCGAATCAGACTGGTCAGCCATTCAAAAAGCTGTAGAACATGAAAATTCATGCGAATGTGATGCACATCCATGGTTGACATCGACCGAAGGAGGTTAATACAAACTACAATTTTGTGAGATTGTGGGACTCATAATCATCGTAAATTATTACTAACGATCAGAACACAGAACTCAGAACTCAGAATGTTTTACGGTAGAAAAAGCAGTAAGCCTAACAATAACCATAGGATAACCTGTACTTTAAGTAAAATTACAAAATCTCTCAAAAACCAATAGGGACTGTCACATACCGCATGGTTTGTCATATGCTCATCCAGTTTGGGAGCGCAAACCGCAATAGATACCGAGCGTGTAATTTCTTCAGGCAAAACGTTACAAGTGAAACAAAATTTTTACTGAGAATAAAATTCACCTCTTAACACTCTCAGCGAACAATGTGGTTCACTTATCAAAGTCAAAGTTACAGTGGTTTCGAGTCTAAATTGGTTTATATTGAAGTTACATTCCATGAATAATATGAATAGTAAATGGTCGAACATTTTCCATTCAGAACGAGAATAAAAGAGCAATACATCGAATTTTAACTTCGAAGCTAGAATTTAAATAAATGAGAAAAAGTCACTTAGATTGATGTTCCTAACCATTTTACATTTTAGATCAAATAACGCAACTGGTTTGGCCGGAGACGAGTAAATATTTTTGATACATCTTACAGATAATCAGGTTGTGGTCAGAATTTCATGTAATGATGTAATTTGATGTAATCAATAATTCTATATTTTATGATAATATTATAGTAATTATATATATCATTTCAGTAAAATATCTGTATTTCAATATATCTATTCCTTTATATTTCAGTTTCATCGTTGCCTTGAATCCTGGCAATTGGATAGTTGCACAAAGTCATGGCCGTGTGACATAGAACATAAGATAAAAAGATTTTAGTTATAGATTTCATTTTCCTTACCCAACTACATTGAGCTTCCGTTGAACAAATCCTGAAAGTGCATGTAATTTGGTACGTTTTAATAGATTTCTCCCGGATTCCTCTGTCCGAATTCGTCTCATCGGTTGGAAGGAATTGTTGAATGGTGAATATTGATGATATCATCATATTCCGTTTGGGAAACACATGTTTGAAGATCAGCGAAAGATTGGAATCCTTCGGGTAACACCTGAAAAGTTGCGGTTGAAGAACATTCCTAATGTAGCTAGAGATTCCATGAAAAAAAAGCACGATACCTCATTTGAAGCACGAATCAAATGATAGATTTTATTCTCACTAATACGTTTTGTGTACAAAAATATACAACTTGGTATGTGAATTCTAAAATAATACTAAACTGCAAGTAGAGTAATACACGAAGCTACCACTGTAAACAATAGCGATTCATGGTTCCCAAAACCAAGATCGTCTATTATAAACATCATCATCTTCACAGTGTTTTGAATTACATACTGAATCGCCATGCAATTATCGTGTTACAAAACAGCTAATACCAAAACTAAATCAATGAGTGTTTGGGAAAACGCAAAAATCATTAAAAAAGTGAATTACTTAACAAATCTTTCCAAAAATTTGTTCATTTTCTTAAGAAAACTCATCCAAATGAAATTGCCAAAACCGCAAACACAAATTACATTGAGAGCAGCATTTTGTACACAAGAAGACAAAGACAAGTCTGGAGAGAAACAAATGAACTTCAAATAAATTGTTTGTTTGAGTGAAAAGTCCGAACAACGTACCCTTTATCAACAATTTGGAAATACTTCAAAGTGTGGTTACCATGCCGATGTCTAAAGGAACATGTTTCGACGTTGAAAAAGTTTGGCTCGTCTGTGTTATATAATGAGAAATATACATTTGTTCAAACGTTTTAAGTTAATTTTTTAGAAAAATAGCATTGTAATTTCAAGTTAAAATCGTATTGGTGAAATCCTCTTCTTCGCGTTTCTTAGTTATTGCATAATATTTGTCTGAGTTACCGCATCTGCGAAACGCGAATCGATGGACAATATCAACTGACATTAGACGATATGAGTTTCATTGAGATTAGCGTAACAAAGTCTACGTAATTTGTGCTGGACCGATTAACCAATAAGTTCAAAGTGCCAATCGGTACAGCCAGGTTGTGGAGAGTGTTGTGGTAACCAGATTCTGCTATAAAAGATAGGCGTATGCTTTACACCCCAGAGTGAGTTGAAATCTGGAACTCGACCATAGGTAGACTACACCTACGGTACGAAGACGTTTGCGAAAAAGATATGGAAGCTCTTGGCATTGACCCGGCGAGTTTGGAATAACTTGCTTTCGACTGTTCACATTAGGGTCATCGTCGTCTACAAGCTGGGGAGGTTCAGATGCAGTACTTAACTACTGAACGCACATCACGCAGCCGGCATGCAACTGACGCCATACAACCGAGTTTTTACTATCGTTGCAAGCGTTGTGGTATAGATTGTTCCCACGAATCCGAAGGTTTAGTCATTCAAAAAACTGTGGAACATGAAACAACTCATGCGATTGCGATGTGCATCCATGGTTGAAGGAGGCCAATAACAACATACTTCATCAAGTGTCTAGTAAAAGGGTTTGACCCATTGGCGTTAGCTTGTGTGGTGTGGTTCGTGGGTGAACCTGATTAGCGCTGGACGGGTTGACCTGATATAGTAATCGGAACGCATTGGACAAATGGATGCGAACGGCGGGTGGGTACGTGGTGAATGTATGATCACGTGTCCTTGAGGCCTGTGCAATCAGCGTAATTCATGTTAGAACCGGAAATGCGATTTGGTCCGCAATTCATCTTTGTACACCAACGCCTACAACATGATGCTTCATGGGTTGAATCCACGCTAATCGAGTTGATACTTTGGTAATAATAATTCTGATTGAAAATCTGCTGGTGCTCATCGGACTGTTCTTACCTGATGAGTGCGAACAGCACGAAATCTGTTGTGGGATTTGATGGAAATTCAGAATACGGATGTTTGTGCTTGTCAGTGTTTACATATAACCATCATCCAACATGCACATGCAATTAATAAATATAATTACCAAACAGATTTCTGATTAATATCACCCCACTATACCATATTTGAAATTATGTCGACTCCTAATTCGAACTGCCTGTATCAAATATGGAAAGTATTACGTTTCAATTTTATGCGTATATGCTATGTAATTTAAGATCAATGTGTTTTTTAACCGCAATTCTTAAATATTAAATCGAAATAATTAAATTTATTGAAATGTTGCGGTTGCAAGCGGAAATGACGAAATATTTTACTGAGGCAAATATTGACAGGTTAATTGTGAATCTGAAATGTGGAAAGTTTGAAATCAAAAAATAACAACATTCGAATAATTTTCAGCTGGGAGTCAAATTTCGTTTCTATCAGGTAATTTCGTGATTGTTGATTGACGTAATCTCATCCTCTCTAACACGCGCACACCGAAGAATCTGCATTAACATCAAAATGTTAGCAACCGAATGCGAATAACTCCAAGAACAATTCACTCTACATGAATTGGATAAAACTCCCTTATTACATGCGTTTCCACCACTTGCCAATACAGTTTTCTTGTTTTTTCACCTATTAGGTAAAAACCGTACTATCAGAATTTCACTTGGATAAATTTTAATGCAAGCAGCATGATAACATGCACACATTCGATCATCTCTGCAGAATCATGCCATTCATTCAGGAACCTTCATCATTTTTGTAGGAACATGACCTTATCATAGATCTGGTTATCTGGTTTGAGTATCTCGGTCTATGTCCTCCTTGAGCCAGACAGAAGAAATTCATATATTATTCACTAAATCTTTGACAATTGCAAAATTTGAACCTACTCACTGACTCATATGAAGCCGCCGAAGTGATGTCATACTTACGTACCAAATATTACATGCCGTATATCAGCGTTTAAAACATTTATTTGAATACCTTGAGTCACAAAATAAACGCAGTCACTCAGCGTCCCTGCAATTTAGCCATCTTTCTTATTACCTGAATTGATATTTTTAATCCGTAACTTCCTATTTTCATTGGAATGTCCACCCCGGCGTCCATACTTATATTTTCGAAATTTGGACCTTTATTTGTTGTATAAATATTTGATGACATCTTCGCATTAACTCATGGTATGCATCTAACTAAAATATACTTGACATATCATGATTGTGTTATTATTTATAAATGAATAAATATTTACTCTGCTATGGCAATTGGGATGCTATGTGCATTTTGCGACCATAAAATTTCTTTGGAAATTTTGAATCTAGAATTGTATCAACTCTAGGGAACAATATCACCGAAAACATTTACAGTTATCAAGCGAATTCATAACAAAGCTGATACAATGTCAAATAGATATTCTCTAATCTATTGCGTGCGCAAAGCATAACTTTTAGGGATTACAGAATGGATTGCACAGTATAAAGAAGAACTCGTCTGGTTATTTGTAAAAAAATCAGTTATAGCTTGATTTAAGTTTTTCTGAACGTATTAACAGACCTATACTCGAAGTAAAGGATTCTGTTTCAAAATGCCGTCTCACATTATATTTATCTCAAGTTTTGAGGAGCGATTTGCTATTTTCACAAACTAGTGACTTCATCTTTTCAAAATCGTCTTACTCACAAACAATACGGTGAAATGCATAACAACGAGATCACACCGACCCTAATCGAACTGACGAACTCGACCTATATGAAACCAGTGGTAATGTGTGTATATGTGATAAAACTTCACTTGCGGTCAAGCCTATGTTTTTAATCAATCTAAATATGACTAAAATAATGTAATCGAATGGGTTGGTCATACCAGCCGTATCAAAAAGCGGCTTGCAATCTCAAACCATGTTTACCATATTTCAGCTGTTTAATGGTATGCAGATCCTGATCTTTCTAGCTCAAATTGAATAAGGCGAACAGCACAATAATGGATGCTGGATGCCTCATGAAAATTCATGCGCGCGTGCCTTGTTGGGTGCATTCATCCTCGAAATTTACAAAATCACGTATGGAAAAGTTCATCATAGATCTTACTTTCGAAAAATTCGAATGTATCATGATTTTTGGTTTTTCTAAAATTCCTCCAATGGAAATTTATACAAAAGGAATTGTATCATGAATTTTTATGTGAAATTCCCATGCATACAGGATTGGTAGCAATAAATCTGATATAAGCGAATAACTCAATATTGAAGCAGAGCAATTAATAAAATGAATGTATTTGTACACTACCAGAACCCAATTAAATGCGGTAATAATATGTGCGAATCCTTCAAAATTACGCTTATTCACGCAAATGTTAGGGCTGAGCAATACGGAACTTGGATATGTTGTGAAATTTCAGTTTCAAAACTCACCATGTTTCGGTGTAAACGTAGCTTGCATTTGAGAAACACTAGTGTCGATGTTTCTCGATAATTTTGAAGGCCATTTTCCAATAACATCAAATTTCAGGCGTTCAAAACTGTCCGTATAACTGCAAATAAAATGCGATCATAAAGTATAATTTGAACTAAGATTCAGAGTTCATTATAAACACAAGCTGAAGAAGTTCCAGCTAAAGATACAATACCGCATTTTGAATAACCACTTTGCATGTATTTCTTCAATGGCATGTGCCGACTACATCCGGATAATTCTTAAACTTTATCGTAATGTTACTTTTGGAATATTGATCTTATATTATTGATCTTATATTATTTCTGGTGTTCGAATACCGATGAAAATACAGTGAAACTGGAAATGTCAAGTATATGGAACACAGGATTTTCTGTTATCTCGTCAACAGCTCAATCCATAAATAATGACATAGAAAACGGGATAACTCACTATTTTATATATTGAAAGAAATTGCTTACTTTGAATTATCACTTGCATCAGTTCACTGTCCCTATTTTTCAATGCGCCGAGCGTATTGCACCGCTGGAACACCGTTGAAATAGTTTAACTCTTGGTGATATGATCTCTCAACGCTAACTTCGGTTATGTATTACTAAACGGTTAATTAACATTTATTATTAAATATATTTCTTTTTCTGTGAAATCGTTCGAAGACCACTCATGAGACGATAATTAGACAGGAAGCGCGTTTGTGTACGGTGTGTCAATGG